>JAEBDU010000103.1:543775-580200 GCA_016802625.1 Heliconius numata
AAATAAAGTAATAATAAATAACAGTTATCAATACCCACCAGCATGTGTATTAGTGGGTGTGTTTGGTGGTGATACTGGTCCCACAAAGTCTTGCAACCACTTCTTGAGCTCTGGATGCCTGTATAGGAATGGCTCCGTCATGAGGAGCAATTCTGATGATGATATTATCTCATTGGTGAAGAGCAGGAGGCATCTGAAGAAGAGAATTGATTAAATATAATATTTCTTTTTTTTTTCTTTATTTTAACTTCATGCTGTATTCCACATCTCTTTATCATCATTAAGATATAGATACACGACTTTGTACTTTAAAAAACTTCAAAAAATCACTTTACCAAATATTTAATCTAAAACTCATCATTTAAAAAAACAAGTTACCTTAAGAAGTTCTCATAGACATGCTGAGATCTCAGGGCCTTGCGTGCCTTATCAAAGAAATTGTAATCGCTGGCAGTTGCCAACTTAGCTGCTTCTGCATATGACACATCTCGTAGAGGAGCTGGAGATGGAATCGCTGAACGAGGCTTCTTCGCTGGTGGTGCTCCAGAGGCTAAAGGAAGGAAATAGATAGGAAATAGCTAATTATAAGAAATCTATTGTAAAGTATCTTAAATGTAGTCAATTTTCTTCTTTTAGCTTTCATGTCTTTTTTTTGTTTTACCACCATTAAATTTGTTTAACCAAAGCATAAAAATAATTCATTTTCGAAATGAAATGATAGAACGATCCACGTTCGTGATCGAACCCACAATCATCGTTGTTAAAATCACAGTTAACACTGTTCTTTATTTATCACAGTCGTAAATAATTTAATTTCATATAATTTTAACTACTAAATTGAACCCTTGACTGCAGTAAACTGTTTCTTAATATCTATTTATAAATTATATTATTAATACTTGTCATACCATTATATAGTTTTATTATGTAAATGTGAACCATCATTTAATAAAAAAACCCACCAATCTGTGTGGAAGATCCAAAACTGGGTGATCTCTTGAGATGATGATGCTGGGGCGGGGCAGTTGTGGTTGTTGTGTGTTTCGGGAGAGGCTATGAGGATAAAGAAAATATTATTTAATTAAAATATTATTGCAGTTGTGTTCAATTCATTAATAAATTAGATTCAAATTCAAAATATTCTTATTCATATTTACTTTTGTGAGCACATTTTAAACTGAATAATGAAAGCAATTGTCAAAATTATAATAATTATAAAGAAAATATTAATATAAGCTCTCCAAGACTGTTAAAAAGTTGACGTAAGTACAGATTCTCTAGTTAAAGTTGATAAATCAATAATTAAGTCATATAAAAGCAAAAGCAGCAACAATCATCTTAAACAAATTTACAGTAGCTGTTTTTTTAATTAAATGATTACAGCGTTTAAAATGCCCAGTTTTTCTATGTTTTAAAATTATAAATATCTACACAAAATCTTATTATTTAATTATACTAATGTCTGTTTGTCTGTATGTGTGAAACACAAAAAAATCCACTTCCATAAAAAATAGAATTTAAAATAAATACGCAATCAAAAGTCGATATACCAAACAAATAATTATGATTATATCATATAATAAGAACTCGTCAACCATCGGTAGCATCGGTAAAAGAATTAACGATCAAATTATCGTGTCACACTATAATCACAATTTTTACCTCTGTTTCTTGGCAAAATTTCTTTTCCAATTAGCAGGTTGAATTTTACAAAATTACAATGTTTTAACACTAAATTCTATTCATTTCTAAATAATATCAATATATCAACCAACCTGAACATGATGATGTGGATGAGCCGGCGCCTGCACGTGCACGGGGGGGTGTTGGGGGTGCTGGGTGTGTTGGGGGTGCGGAGGGTGCTGGGAGTGTTGGGGGAGAGGCACATGAGGGGGTGACACGGGGGTATTCGAAAACCGCTCAGGCTCCACTTCTGGACGAGGCTAGATATGGAAAAAAAGTATTTAAATTATTTTGTTTTTTTGGACTTCCGTTGGATCTAGCAAGTGACACTTACGTTATCTGAATTCTTAAGCATTTTAATAATAAACCAAGTCAAATAACAGTTTGTCTTAAATCGGCATAAAACTGTAAATCACGTCACTGTTGGTTGAATTACGTATGATAAAAGAAGGTAATAATGAGTAAAAAAAGTGCAAGAACAGAAAAACGTAATTATAGGAAGGCACATGTGTAAATTGGAAATATAACTTGTATACATCAATCTGATTTCCGGAATCTGACATCTGATACACAAAGTTGCCGTAATAAATAACTACCATAGACAAGAAAAGTGTTACCCTCCAAATTTAAGTGTTACTACTACTAAAAAAATAGGATTTTTAGTAATTTAATTAGAGCATGAAAGGTAACACAAAATAAACAAAACAAACTCTCCCCATTTCATGCATCGGTCACATACTAACTCAATCTACAACCGTAGCAAACGATAGCAACAAACAAGAGCCCCTAGAAGAACGTACAAAAGAAAAACAACAATACTTCCCCAAGCCGCCTGGTCCCCATGGGGAGAGTATGACCACAATCCCCAGAAATAAAAGAACGCAAAAAGACAAACAGTAAAAGTAACATGTACACAAAATGATGATGAAGTAAATAGAAATATAACATTAAGACCTGACAAATCAATTATGAAGTTGAAAAAGGTTTTAGAAAATACAAAGTGAAGTAAAAAGTTGGTTTTTGGTGAGACTTTTTTTGTGCAACACCGTAGGAGCTACTACATGTGCGTTGTCCGGCCTTTAAGGTTTGCGCGATTTGTTGTAAGGTACCCATGTCATATCGACCTGCAAAACACTGCCGTGGGTAGGCCATTCCATAGTTCTGTGGCACGAGGAAGGAAATTCCTACGAAACCGAACAGTAGTAGAGTGTCACATATTCTAGTCCATGAAAAGTTTGATTTACTGGAGGACAGACTAAAACAGCTCAATAACACTTTTGAAAAAGAATTAGATTAAAAAGACAAAAGATAAAAATACGATTAAGATCACCCGATGATTATTAATTAACAACCCTAATCCATAAATAGCAACCGCTTTGATGTAGCAATAATCCGTTTCTTGAGTATAGCTTGCTAATAACCAATCCAAATACATACTTTACATCTGTCTTTGCTAGGACATACACATGGTGATTAAGATTCAACTTTGTATGAAGCTTACAACTTGTGCATGTCCATAAACGATCGGTCAATTTTGACATTTGGTTCGATAGCATAGACAATTGCTAATTGCAATCTGAGAGGTTTACTTTATTATATTCTGGCATTGTAATATTGGTTTCATATTTTACTTTGTTAAGAAGGAAAACAAAAAATAAGTTGAGTGATATTTCTTCGAGTGATAATGATAGTGTTATGGACGCAAATCAAATATTTTTTTTATTTTCATGCTGCATGATCCCAGATATAGCACATTACACAGAAAGAACCTAGTGTCAAGAAACTGCATTCTCAATCGTCAACCCGAATTTCTATTGTATTTGTTACCTATTTTAAATTAAAATTTAAAAACAGAACCTAGATATCAACCAACAATTATTCTAATATTAACAATAAATGTAAAGACAATTTTTCTTACAATTTCATAGTGTATCTCACAAAGCAAAAGTTAGGCAGAGAGAAGTGTCAAAATAATCCATTCCTCGTTTTCCGCAAAAATTTGCGACGTTGCATATTGAGTAACGGTTACAACATATTATAATTACCTGCGGTGGAGGCGATCGTGTATGAGGCGGGATATGCGCAGGTTTCGTGACCGCTTTGGCATCGGGCAGAAACTGTCCAAATTCCGCCAGCAAGTCGTCTTGGTTCTCGAATAGTTTAGCCACCTGTTGATACCAAAACTATATATATATTCCAAAAATATTTGGGAATTCACGTTTAACCCCACATATAGCAGGGTAGACCAAATCCGGGGTAACTCAACGCCACGCCACCCACCTGCGCATACACTTCCTGCTCGGTCTGCTGTTTGGCCTGCGGCTCCTTGACGTCGCGATGCCCACGCTGGTACGCGTGTAGGATCTCTAGGAAACGCTTGTACTTGTCCGGCTGACGGGAAAAGCGGGACTAAACGGGAAAAAATTTTTTTTTTAAAAATAAAGTTTATAATTTTAAAAATATGAGAAAAAAAAATGAATAGAAAAGTCAACGCTTTTTCCAACACTCAAGTCACTTGTATGTATGCACTTAGTGTTAAGACACTCCGTTCCCAACGCACCGCAAAACTCTCTTGACATTGCGTGTTGAGTGGCGGGAAACTCAAAGCCACATTTTGCCTTGTTACCAGAGCGAGAAAATGATATTTCATTTCGCAGTGTAGAAATCGAACCCACAACTGTCGCATTACAAAAATTCTTTATTTCAATATTTTCTTATTTTACAAGAACAATTATATATTTTTTGATATTATATTAAATTTTATAAAAATATAATATGTATATCATAAGAAAACATATTATATCATAGTAAATAATAATAACATTCCTTTTCGAGGAAATAAATAGAATACCTTAATCTTATTGACATATTCAATGGCATGATTGAATTCCACTGGTTGCCCCGCAGCCGCTCCGGCGTGTCCCGGACCGCTACTTGGTGCTGTCCCTATAATTAAAACACTTATTATAAAAATGCTTTCAGAACACTCAAGGTAAAGTAAATGCATTGGTTGTAGCTTCGTTTCCCACTCTGTCGTTGCCCCCCAAATAAAATATTTTTGTTTCTTTGCTCTGCTGATAAGAACAAATATAGCATTGAGTGGGTCTATTCAATGTCTCAAGACACTAGATTCCCTATATTTTAAGTAATAAAAACACATGCCAAAAGAAAGGGCATTACTAATTTAAATTATTTAATTTTGTATGTAAAAATATCAAATATTCATAAAGAACTCAATCTTACATTACGCCTCTTTTATTTTTTTTAATATTTTCTTAGAAATCACACCACAAACCATTGATAAATCCAAAAAAGGAAGAAAATAACAAAAAAATTACAAACCTGGTGCATGATGTATAGTCCCGGCTTCGATCTGTTGGTGCGCCTGCGATATATGATGTAAAGTGTTCGCTGGACTCGCATTTACGGACAAATTGTGCACTATCGCCGTACTGGCAGACCTAAAAATTTTATATATATAATCTTTACAAAAATAAGGAGTAAAATGAAGGGGCAGAGGGTTAATAATTATCAGAACTCTTTAAAGAGCAGCCGTAAGTATTTATCATTGTGATCAATCGGTAATTAATATCATCATTTTAGTCAACTCTTAGGCAGTACGGTCAACGAGTCGTGGCCGCTCTGAAGTTAAGTTTTTCTGAAATTAAGCGAGGTTTGGCCCTTTGATTACTGAAGAAAATAATCATAAGTCTGCTCGAGCCATAGCTAACTTATTCAATTGCAGTGTTACATATACAATCACTGTGCTTTTATTAATATTAGAGAGATACAGCATCTCGCCACACAGCAGGGTAGGTACAATTTTTTTTACTAATTAATGTAAAGCAAAAAAATCTATATACGTTATACTTTAGACTTTTCAATCTGTTTAATTAAGGCACTGCTATATTGTTTGAAGCCATATCTCATCTCGCACGTGAGACATTTGTCCCGTCATAAATATATTTGTATCTATACTCACGGCGGCACGGGCATCAGATGCACCAGCTGAGGCTGCGGCTGGGTGTGATGAACACCAAGGAGCACCCCGCCACTGCCCACTCCCACGTTGCCGACTCCCACCCCAACACCCACGTTGCCCACACCCACGCTCGGCACTGGACAGTTGGCGCCGGTCGGCGATGGCATTGATACTGATACCTGGATTGGAAATACAAATGTTACTGTTAAGATCAACCGGTCTTCAGTTACGAAACATGTGTACATACTTTGTTCTTATAATTAATATATGTCATATAAGTTCCGTTATATATTGGTTTATTATTAACAAATTTTAACTGGTACTGATAAAAACAACATTGTGCAATTTACTCACAATTTAATGTTTTTTTTTACATTTTACAATTAGCTATATTGGATTTAGAATGACATCACATTATTTTTCGAGTTGCTCTCAACGAGCCGTTTTATTTGATACCCATACCGTAGAAGTACATTAAAAACAACTATTTCGCCGTATTGTATAGTCCACCATATTAGATTTAGAATGACGTCACATATTTTATCGTGCATTGTCATCCAAACTAAACGTGTATACAAAATTTCAGCTCAATCGGTTGAAGATATCTACTTCAAAACTAATCAATTGAAAACACTAGTGGTACTTTTATTTTACTAAGTTATTAAAATTATAAGTATCTAGTAGTAAGTAATACATATATTACATGACCAAATGTTTAGAGTTAAGATGACTGTTATAAAATAATTGTTTTAGAAAGCTATATATTGTGAAAATGCATTCTTTGAAGAAAATATCAAGGAAATAATTAACAAATATTGTAGGACTCACTTAATTTGTTTTACAATTACGCACTACTGTAGACATGGGCCGTGATCACTAGTTTCGTGCACACGCGTAGCTAGTTTCAAAAACTGCTTATTTTTGTAACTAGTTACAAATGCGTCATAACCATTTGTAACTTTAATAGGATTACTTTTATAGTTATGATTACGAAAACGTTTTAGGTTAAATTACAATATCTTGCTACTAAAATGTAATTATAATTATTAATTAATTTATTTTATATACAATTATGTTTATTTAATAATATTCAATAGTACAATATTAGTGTCAATGTAGCCATTAATAATATTATGGTTTTTTCTTGAAATTTTCATAAACAATATTTATAGTTTGACTTCTGCAGTTACATTGCGTGTATAATACAAAACGGTATAATATTTTTGTTTTAGTAATCGATATAAAAATAATATACAATCAAATTCGCCTATTCTTTTTTTTTCTTGCGGTACGTACTACAATAGAGCGAGATACAACTGTGCTAGCGTCGATGTAACTTGATTAGTGCTTACTGCTTACTCTCATGTAACTGCGTATGCGGTGATTTGGCTCGTAAGCAGTTTCTGAAACTAGTGACGCCATGTCGTCATCTCGTTAATTACACGTGTCCACATAACCTTTTGCTGCTTTAATTACTAATCCAAGAAAGCAACCTGGATAATCCAGCGAGCTGGAAGTGATCAGTGTTTAATTATAAGAATATTATTAATATTAACCCATTACTCTTTTCTTTTCAGGTTACTAGTATTTGCCGATTACATTCATTGTGATTCACACACACAGTGTGATTTTAAAGTAAAACTATGTATATTTGGCGAATTGTTTATTGCCAATTATATTTAATTGTTATTATTTTAAGAATATTTCATTGTTTTAACAGGTATGTACTAGATTATTCTTATAAAACAGTAAAAGTTAATTATTCATATAATCTTCATTAATTTTATGATATAACTTTAAATATTTAGTACTTCATTATTTTAGCATTACTAAAAAGAAAAAAATATTTGTCTATTAATCTAAGTTCAAGTCAAGTCACTTTGTTCACTCAGTCACTCACTTTCAAGAGCTCAATAATTAATATCTTCTAATACTAAATTATTAAGATGTGATAATGTGGATAACTCTCATTAAAGTAATCATAAGCTAGTTAAGTTGCCTGTAACTTATTTGTGGTTTAAACATATTTTTATTCTATAACATTTTTATATCTTATTAAACAATAAATATTATCGCAGGTAAGCGAAAAAAAAGGGGGCGTCTCGAGTGATGGCGACTGTCGTATTGTGTTGAATTGTAAAGCTAATTTAATTGTTTTCTTAAAGAGTGAAGTTAAGTGTAAAACAATATTGGGATACAAATATACATACGATAAATACGTACAACGTATAATTGAATCACACAAATTGATTGGAGGATGGCGGAGGCGCTTGGCGTGGCGCCGGGGGCGTGTTACTTTAACTTTAAAAAAGTGGCGTCGTTTAAGTGCGCAACTGAATTAGTTATCAAAAAGGATAATAAATAATTGGAGGTCAACGCGACACGGCGTCGCGGGCTTGGAAGGAGCGGATAAGGTGAGGGTTTTGTTTTCAACTTTGAATTGCTCCATAGTAAAAGACATTGTAAAAAATATCTATTGGTGATTTTTCTATTAATATTTATATAATCCATATGTGTATTGGTGATTTAAAGGTGAAAGAGACCCCAGAGTGGCTAAGTGTTGTAGGATTAACATTTTTTATTATAATTTTTAGGTTATATGAAATAGGTTCAATTATTGTTTGTATTTAAAGTTTAAATTCTATTTATTTGTTGTATGGTGAAGTCCATTGTTCATTTATATTTCTTTTTATTTGCTATGCGAACCCTTATTTTTTTTAATATATTAAATTTGTTTTGTATTGTGTTTTATTAAATACCTTATTATTATATCTTGTTTAAACAATTAGAATTGTTACACTAACTTTCATCGATTGATCAACTTAATAATAAAAAACTTTGTGCTTTGGAAATGTTATGCAATTCATAGAGCTAGTAGTAGCTTTATAGGTTTATATCACGGAGAGGTAAGCCAGCAGATATTTATTCTGATAATGGCACATCGTTTGTGGGCGCTTATAATGATATTTGTAAATTTTTAAAGTCTAATTACTATTCATTGTCTGGAAATTTGGCCAATGAAGGAATAAATTCTCTTTTGTCCACCTTACTGTCCTCATTTTGGGGGTCTGGGAGACTGGTGTACAGTACAAGCGTTAAATTTCATTTAAACAGAGTATTGGGAAATTGTCATTTAGTTTACGAGGAACTGATCACTGTCCTAACGCAAATAGAGCTATCCTTAACTCGCGACCGCTCACACCTTTTTCTAGTGATTCAAATGACCTGATGCCGCTAACACCAAATACACTATCTTATTGGGAAGCCTCTAACAGCCCTGCCAACTCCTGACCATCAAACAACTTATTTGAGCAGATACTTAAGGTTGTAGCAGCTCCGTCAACATTTTTGGGCCAGGTGTTGCGAATAGATGACAAGAATAACATTTTTAATTTGTTTTTCAATTACCCACTAGCTTTGTATTATTAATGATTAATCCGAGAAATCAACCTAGATAGACGGAGAATTCCAATACACTCACTAATACTACACTATACTGAATGAAGAGTACCTTGTTGGACGTGAGACAGAATGTAAACAAAATGTTTAAAAAAAAATGTCTATTTCTCCTTTCCATTTATTAATTTATAGCACAGTTTCTCTAGTTAGTTGTACTGTTCTTATGTAGTCTTTTCTAAAAGCCTCGCTCCATGACAAAAATGATAACTAAATGGTTTTGTTAGTAATAAAAAAAATATTATCTAATAAATTTACTATATTTCTATTTGTAACTTTGAATTAGATAAACATCGAAGTTTGCAAGATTTTCAATTATTTAATAAAAATATAGTTTTCAGAAATTCAAAAATATAGTTCTCAGAAATTATAATATCATATTACTTGTTATTAGCGTATTACTTCCATACTTATACTTATTAAATTTATTAACTTCTTTAATTGTGATCTTTAAAATAACTTTCTCTGGATAGCTTTCTTTTATGTCGTGGCTCCCAGAATGGAGTTTAGTTTCAGATAGTAAAAATTATTATATATTCCAAATAAATACTCATAGAATATTTATATAAAGATGTATTAATATTTAATGATACAGATGTACAATCGGTTTCTAAAAAAAAATTTGTTCATATTATTAATATATGTGAGTGAGAAGTGATTGGTTCACAATCGTATGGAATTGTAACCAATGATGAGAATGGTTTTAATGATGTTTGATTTTATGTTTCTAATAAAATTTATAAGTAACCATTGTAAGATCATGTCAATATTACTGGTACCGATTGATGATTGTGAGAATGGATGGGTTCTCATATCACTGCACCATAAAATGAAATTTTATATTTGTAACAATGTATGGAGTTGCAAATCACGATTGTGAGAATCTATATAAATGTGCCAATGGGTTCATCATTGGCACATTTATAGATGATGTTTAATGCAAAGTTTATTTTAAAATATATATGTATTAGTAGATATTTAGAAATAAGTAATTATTGTTAATCTAGCCTCCATGCCGAGTGTCTGGTAACACTACGTGCATGAGGACATGCACGAGGTCAGGATGAGCGAGTGTTAGGTTTTATAAAAGTTAATAAATCAATAATGGTATAAAAGCGACAGATATTGTCAATGTGCCAGTGTGATTCCGGATACGGCATAGAGGCTAGACGCATAATACTACTGATGAAGGAAATAAATGGAAGACTGCATAAGTAAATATTGTTTTATTATTATTAATCAAAGGAACCCACCTTCCCATTGCTCTGCACTATAATCTTATATCCGGGTGGTAAGAAGGTATTGAATCCCACAATGAGCTCCGTGTGACCCTCGAACAGGTCGGACACCCTATTTATGACTCCCGGTGTATCGATCCTGAAACAAATATTATGCATTAATTGGGTTTTGAGGGTATTTTTAAATATATTTTGATTGTTAAGGTGGTATCAGTGAAAAAAAGCAGCCATTTAGTTTTATCATGGTGGTCAAACGGTAATTGTTGTCATCATTTTAGTTAATTGTAATAAAATTCAAACAATATATAATTGTGCAATTCCTGTCCTATTATAATATTTGACAGTTTAAATTAGCTTTATTTTCTAATCATATTTTAGACATAACTCTTTTGTCCTCGCTTTGTCTCGATACCAGACCGAAGAAATGGAAATATAAATGTAAATAAATATTTCCCTTTCCTCGAGTGGGAATCGAACCCACAAACGTCACGTTACAGTCACACCCTTGTGCCGCTGCGCCACGACGGCCTCAATTACATAAAAATAACAATAGTTCGAAAATGTATGAAAATTAATAAAACCGTTAACGTCATCTGCCCGTTCGCGTCGGTCATACTATGCCGCCCGTAGGCTAGGTCATTTCGAATCAGTGACATCTCCTTAATTATTTATGAGAATGTTAAACAGTAAACTATAATTTCTATATAGATGAAATGCTAAAAGTGACTATTATATTTATTTTCATCAGGATGAATATCAAAATGTCGGTAACGGTAGCGACGGTTGTTATTAACATGGCAGAATAAATTGCATGTCAAATTAGAAAGTATTTTAATATATTAGTATATATGCGTAATGTAATGTTATATAGCACTTCTGAAGAATACAGCTTTCATACAAAACAAAAACAAAGTAAATCAGACCAGTAGATACAGAGATCTTAGTGTTCAAACAAACAAACTCTTCCGCTTTAGTATATTAGTATAGATAGTATACATTAAGAATTAAAATATAAAAAAATATTCTTGTAAGACAACATTTTTTAAATCATCCAAAAAATAACGCAAAATCAGAAATAAAATCTTATTTTAATGATATACTCACGTCTGACTCTTGAACTCCTTCATGATGTCCAAAAAGTCATTATACACTTGAGGTTGCGTATTAAACTTGTATTTGACCTGGTCGAGATAAGACAGGGCATCCTCCACCTTCAGGCGCTGGAACTGAGCTGGTGGGCCACCTGGCATCGGAGACAGGTTGGGAGACTGGCGACCAGGGATGGCCAGCGGCTGCTGGCTCACCAGCTACAGAAATGAAACATTTTCTGTTATATTTTCTGTTGTTTTATTATTGTTTTGGAGTGAATCAGTAAACGAATCAGTTTAAAAAAGCAGCCATTTTATTTTATCATGGTAGTCGAACGGTAATTGTTTTCATCATATTAATGGGTAGCATAGTTCAGCAAATAGTTCGGAGTGTCTTAACACTAGGTTCCCTCTGCCTACCCTGCTGTGTGCGGGATACAGCGTGTAGTTGAATGGGTAGCAGAGTCGTAGAGAATGATTCATTCTGTTCATTCAATATTTTATTTAGCTTAGCCCCAACAAACATATATACAATGAAAATTATGAGTGTCAATATATTTAATGAGACATTTTTTTTCATATGGTGCCTTACAGTTCCTTATTCATATAACTGGTCGGTAAATAATTAACAGAAAAAATAAAAACAACAAAATTGCTAAATTTTCAACACTTTTACAATGTTAATTCAAGCTTAGGAAACATAAATGTTTTGAGTAATATATATTTTATAACAGTATATTTTTTTAAGTAAAAGTTATGTAAAAGTAAGCCTAATTAATTTTAAAGCAGTTGCATCATTCTGTACAGCAAAATGCTATATAAGTTTGATTTAACAAACATCAACTATCTAATAATAGTAATGATAGTGACTCAACTCACCTTCAGTCTTGGTTGTACTTGCGGCTGTTTAGGCGCATACTGTACATTTGGCTTTAGATAGTTGATGACAGCGGGCGTCGAGGCGCGGGTCGGGCGGCCGAACCCGCTGCCGACTGATAACATTGCTGTTGCTCCTGGTAAACAAACAAACAAACTTATTTAGAAAATATGTACCTAGGTAGGTAGGTATTTCTGACGTATTCAAAACTTTTTACTTGTACGAGTATATTCCTATTAAAAAAGAAAACTTATTTATATTCAGTTTCACTTTGGATCTTGCACATTGCAGAATAGGCAGAGAACCTAGTATTAAGTCACTAAAATAAATAAATAGCGATTTTTTTATTCCTTAAAAATAACGAAAACCAAAACGAAAAAATTAAACTCTGTCTTTAATCTTTATTTAAATCTTCTTAATTAAATAGTACTCAACAATTTTTTAATTACTCAATTATACACAAGTCGTCATTCATTATGATATCAACTTAATTAATATTAATAACTAGTGTTTAAACGTTATAAGAACTTTCACATAATATCTTTAAAAGAATTGTGATATAACTAATTAGTATATTAAAGTTATAAGTGATATCTAGCGGAACTCAACACCGTCAACAAACAACATCCAAAGTGAGGAAAACAAAATAAATAAAATCATTCGTCAGAGTGGTCATTGAAATCTTCTCTGAATTTAACAAAACTCAAAAATGAGACACGAAGTTAACAAAAAAAAAACAAAATTACACTTCAAAATGATCTATACGAACATGAAGTATGTATGTGTGTATGTATGCACATTTGTTGTATGCTAACTGACCTGACTCAACGCAAGTGGCGCCACATTGTGACCTCACACTCGCACACCTACGTTCCGGACAAGTTTGAGAATCAAAGTTTTCTCCTATTGTTATTAGTATTGGACGAGTATAATTGAAGTTATATTTAGTTTCTACTTTCAAGCCCGTCGTGGCGCAGTGGGACAGCTAGTAAACGTATATGCGAAGGTTGTATGTTCGATCCTCACGAAAGAGACTGATTGATATTTAATATATTTTTATATTCCCACTCTGGTAGACAAAGCGCGGCGTTGAATTCCGCTATTTAACATGCTCTGTCTTTATAATTAAATGGAAATGTAGTGTTTTGACACTATATTTTCTATGCCTATCAGTATCCTGCAACGCGGAAGGTGTTTTTTAATGAGAACATTCTATATAGATACGATTGTGTTCTGGCACAAAGCAGGGTCGATGCCCCCGTTTTATTTTTGTATTGATCATACAAAAGCTAGTTTCGCAAGTCATTAAATATGAAAATGCCAAAACGTTTTAATATGTCATCGTCGTTTTATGCCAGTTGCCTCCATCCCAAATTTTATATATCAAGATTGTTAGAAACGTAATTAATAAAAGTTACTAAGCCAACACAACAAACACGCAATGCCTCCAGAATTTGGTAGAAAGTGGGGAACTGAGTATCTTAACACTACGTTTCCTCCGCCTACCCTGCTGTGTGCGGGATACAGAGTGAAGTTGATTTATTTGATTTTTACTAAGTCAACAGCAAATTTTAAACTGAACCCGCGTCTTCGGGAAGCGAATTATCCTACCACATCACATGTAGTTACTAAACCTACCTACCTTACCTTACCTACTTATATACTGTAAAAGTAAAGTATTCTAACAAACTGCACCGCTAGTGCAAATTAATAATTCGTGTGGCGCAAAAAGCCTTTCATCACTAACAAAGAGTAGTATTGATTGACATCACATCGTGGCATGTGTAGCATAGCATAAGCGGGAAATAAGGGAGGAAGAAAAAAAATAATAAAGTCTAAATAACAGCCGTGGCGGAACAGAACATCGTCACTCGAAGAAATAACTGATTTTCATCATTAGTTTAATAAGAAGTGAACAAGCTTCATGCCGTTAAGTAAAAGAAGGAAAAGTGGTTTACGGAGCCGGAGAGGAGACTAGTAATTGCTATAGCCACAAAAGCTTCATTGCTAACGAGAGACAATATTGATTGACATTATACCGTGCTACGTATAGTGCATACATTTTGCAGTGGCTTTGGTAAACCATTATCCTGTCATGCATCATCATCATTTGGGGTAAAATTGATTTTTTCTGCTATAATTTTGAATCTATTTAACCGTATTAACCGCATGTATTTCTTTAACATTCTTGGAAACACGACGTTTCGAACAGTAGTCTGTGGTCTTCATTAAAACCTAGTTTTATTTATGCTTTCCGACTCATTGACTTTAATTTTTAACCGCCTTCATACAGAAAGAGTATGTTTATTTTTTAATATAGCGACAAATTTGGAAATATTGAACGAGACATCAGAAGGAAGGCAGCAATGCTTGTATCAACACTAACATTCTGTCAAAGCACATCACATTTTCGTCATCATTGTCTCTTAAATATGTTCTTATTCTAAAAACCTATAGGAAAATAGAAATATAAAATAATAAAAAACTTACCCAATATCTGCGGTTGGGCCGATTGGGCCAATGTGTGCATGTTGCTGGCTCCCGCTTGCTGAATCTGTAACAAGAGAGAGTACTGTTAAGTAATTTATATATTTTTTTGTAAAGACAAAACAACACTATAATTTTTAAACCGAAATAAGACTTTTTTAAACTAAAGAAACTTGAGATTTTGTTTGGTCGAAGTTGATTCAAAAATGTTAATCAAAATATAATAACATTTTTTCCATTACTGATGACTTTTCAAGGAGCTTACAGCGTATATACACACAAGTGGGAGACGAACCATCAAGACCATATAAAAGATTAATTATTTCCACAGGCCGTCACTCCACCATGTGGTATCCATTAGACGTACAATTCTATGTAACGAATGAAGCAGCTACTTGTTTGATCAGCAATTCTTAGAAGACTAATTTAGTTATTCTGGTAGAGAAAAGAAAACTGACATTTTCCTTATTTTGGTCCTAACATTGAATTACTAAAAGAGTGTAAATTGCATAATTATTATTTTTTTACTTTACTTGTTTTTCCCGATAAATGTAACGCAGGCCGAGACTACTTTTTGTGTATTTTATGTATTTATATCCATTTAAATAAAATATATGTATTATTACATAAATTAAGCTATTAAAGCAAGTAACTGTACAAACATTTTCGGCACACCGTAACCCATGGGTCGGGATGCGATGCTTCCAATGCTAGTTTGCTATGTCCCCTTGTACGCAGTCATCAAGCTTATTGTAAGCGAGCGACGGGATGGGGGGACCGGTTCAAAATAACTTTATTTATAAAGAATTAAATATTTTATATCAAGTGTGTTCCAAGACAGTAGAAACTAATATATTCGTAAACTGGTAGTGAATTTACACAAAATAATAATGTAATGTAAGAAAATAAATGCAGTGTCTCTAAAAGTAGCCAAGTAGAGGACGCATTGCTTTCATATAACTATGACTAAGACAAAATAAAACTTAGTTGCTAAACTAACCTAATTACTTAAATAATTTGACAGTGTTTATGTTTCATGTTTATTCATACAAAATACTAAATACATCATTTTGACGAGTCACTTTTGCCACTACTCCATGCAACCAAACAAAACCACCAAAAAAAGAGAAAAAGAACTAAAACTTATATTAACCATAATAAATGAAACCATTTCCACTATGTCAAAACAAACAAGCCTTTGATCTATTTACGTATCGCAGGTACGATTACGACAAACTGGCAGGCGCGCCAACTGTGACTCAAACTTCACTTATTTAAAATTTAAAACTTTTCCTTACGTCATATCCTTGGTTTATAGTAATGTAAATAAATATTGTTTTTTTTTTATATGTTTAAAGTATACAGAGTATGCAAATGGTGGCGATAAAAATGTAAATTTACGGTTAGCGCCCGCCACGCCTACGTCTAAAAGTAGGACAGGTAACATTATATTAATATCTAGTTTATTTTTACTGTACGGTATCATTTTAGTTAGCTGTGGAGTTTGACTATAAAATGAAGAGTTGTGGGAACTCTGTCCATACCTCGGGATAATTATTTATTTAAATTATTTTTATTGTGGCACTCCAGTAGGTTGACAAAAAGCAACGTTGATAAGCACCATTCTGTTTAGAATTACGTTTGTAATATATAGAAAATGGACGGAAAGTAGAGGACGGAGTGTCGTAACACTGCCTCTGCCTTTCCTGCTACATTTCATTATTTTACAACTTATCATTATACATCATGATCTCATGAACTAACAAGTCAGTATTTTCAGATTCGATCCGATTTGACTGCTAATTAGCATAAACAACAATGAATTTATAGTTTGAAGTACTTTCATAATAAACTCATTAGTATATTTTATGGGTCTTTTTAAGTTATACCACACTTCCTGACAAATCTCTCCATTCTCTCTATACATCATTATTGACATCACTGGCTTCGCAGACGAACCCAGTGTCATGACACTGGATTCCCAAATTCCCTCTGCCTTCCTTGCTACTTGCAGGATAGAATTATTTATCATTTACATGTAGTTGTAGCCTACCATTAGATTGTCTATAAAGTTGATAACCTCGTTTGTATTATACAAGTATATGTATAATATCTGCATAATAACATGGAACTATGATCTTAATAAGTTGTTTTCAATGTAATCGTACTTTGTTTTGTTTTAGTTTAGATTTAATGATTTTACTCAATTGCACACATGTGAAGAGTGGAGTGTTTTAATTTAAAACCTTCCCCCATTCAACTTTTAATAAACGACTTTTCATTGAGTTTGGCTATTATTTAGTTTCCCAGCAAGAAAATACAATATGACACTTCATTTATATTTACCAGAGCAGAGCTATGAAAATAACTGAAATATAATAATTCCTCAAAGTGGGAAACAAACATACAACTGTGGAGAGACTCTGTGCTAGCTACTGTGCCTCAGTAATTTGCCTGTTTTTTTTAATATAGTAAGTCAATGACAATTGAGTCAAGGGTGTTTTGGGAAAAATTGTTCAAAAATATAGCTACAAAATCATTTCTACAAATCATGGTGATGTTTTATTCACATTAAGTGATATCTTCTTAATTGATGAAAAAAAAATTGTTAAAAGATGGCTCATTGAATGTAATTCTTAATCATAAATAATTATGAAGAAAATTAAATAAACTTGTTTTTCAAATCTAGGATTCCTATTTAATATAAAAAAAATATTTGTGAAAAATTTTAATTAATTCTATGAAAACTTTACATACAATTTGTATGTTTTAATATCTTTTAGGCACAGATGAAGAAAAACCAATACATGACCTTTTATAAACATCTTAATTTAATTCTCTTTATATATGTGTAACTATTGACGCATAATGAGCTGCACTTCCTTTTTATTGTGGTTGGTCGAGTGGTTGCACTCACATTGCATGTGAAGGATGCAATCATCATTCAAACTACAAACCTATTTAAACTATTTTGAGTTAAATGTGCAAGTTTGATGCTTGCAATGTTGTATTCTATTCTTTCAAAGAAAAAATATAATATTTTTTAATTACTCTTTTTTAAATTTTTGTAAGGCTTGGGACTATATAATAAAAGTATAATATAACAAAGTCGTATGTTTACAATGTTTAACATATTACTAGGTTATAGTTAGTCAATGTAAAAATAAAAAAAAATAGAAGATAAAGGATGTAATTCTTGTTAAATGATTATATATCAACTTCCAATTTTGTATTTTAAATGTTTTTTGCAACACTAAAATGGAGGCATTTTAAAAAACACCTGCTGTTGTGCAATGTGTTATAACAGCCATATATTTCTTAATTTATCCCTCACAAACAAACAAGTATTATTATTTTAAAAAAAATCTTCATTGTAAAGAACAAATGTAAATATATTACTGTAATATAAATAGCTAACTGTTTTCTGTTTATTATCCTAGCATTGTTTATTTATAATTTTTATCACTACACTTTAAATAGACATCACTCTACTATTGAAATTTAATCTGTATTTATAATTCACAATATTAATGTAGAATCTAATCTACAATTTTGCAATAATAAAGATAATGGAAAGTTGAATGTAATCAAACATGATAGTATTAAAACATGTACTCAATTTTAGCTTTAAAATATGTATATGTATATAATAAGAAAAATAAAGGTAAGTTTTAATTTAAAAAATAAAAAACAATAAGTTAGCTGTGGCTGTGTAAAGTGGTGAAGTTTTAAGTTCAATTTAGTTATAATAATATTGTAATTTGTAGATATTGTAGTTACCTGAGCAGGAGTCTGCATGGAGGGCTCATCTGGCCCCAGGCGGGGTCCCGAACGCTTCATCATACTGGTCAAGGGCCCATCACCCGCTCACCTGGAAATTTGTAAAGAAATATTCATAAATATATAGTAGTCTTAATATTACCAAAGTGTTATTAGTCAATTTGGGTTTAAAGACTTGAAAAATTATAAATAAATATGTCATATAATTGAATAATGTATATATTCTAATAATAAATAGTATTTTAAATTGGAGGATATGAGAAATTTGTAATCTATAAACTTCTTTATATTTATGTAATCACTTAGTACTCCATTAAATTTCCTTTTTTTTAAATTAACTGTTGTCAATAACCATTCATGATAGTAACATAACCTATATTATAATGTGGAATTCCTTTTTAAGAGTTATTAGAACAAAAAAAAATATATATGATTTTTATGTTAAAGTACATATATTTGTAATAACATTTTCGGCACACCATAACCCATGGTGAAATTATGATGCTTCCAATGCTATATTAATATATCCCCTTGTACGCAGTTATCATGCTTATTGTAAGCAAGTAACGGGATGGGGGGATAATGTGTCATTTAGGTTATACCAACAACCTATTTTTTTTATTTATACTAAATTGTACAGATGCTGTTGATTTAAATTAAAAAATCTTTTTGAGTTGAATAGTTATCTACTTATTGAGAAAGGTTTTAATGTAACCAACTCATCAGAGCTACCAACCACACTTGAGAATGTGCCATGTGTAACTAGTGCAGTTATTTCTAATCAACCATGTGGGCGAAAAAATTAAATTAAAATTTAGTTTTATTCAAATGTTTTATAATTTTTTAATTTACATAATCATAAAGGCTTTACTTATGTGGTTTAAAAAACTGCTTACTAGATAAAAACACTGCCAACACATGCCTATCCACATTTATACACATAACCTAAATTGGTAACAGGCATTAATGAAATATGATTATTTTATTACAGAAATTATAATGATAACTTGCAATTTCACCTTTTGCTTGTTGGCGTATAATGCAAATTTGTCAAGGATAAGGTTAAGATTTGTTCGAGAAATGCGATAAAATTACAGTCACGCGGTTTAGTGCGTGCATTGATTGTCAAATGACAGGATTGATTTTGTACGGTTTTGTTTTTTTTTTTAGTATATTTCTTATATAACATTTAGGCAGAGATAAAGAAGTGTTAAGACACTCGACGTCCTAACTAACGTTCTCTTTTACCTAGCCCATTTCGAGATTTTTCTTGAGAAATTGTGTGGTGGCATTTCACTATTATTTAATTTTAGGAAGGACAACAATAATAATCATAAACTTTCATGTTATATAACTGAACGCTCACCTCATGTAAGTACCTATCTACCTAATACAAAACAAACACATTTATCGACTGTTTCTCGATGACGTCATCGGCCATTGCGTGGGCATAACTAAATAAAGTATTAAAACCTGCAAGTTAGCCACATTACATATACTTATATTATATTAGAAGTGATAAATTGCGCAACAAAAATAATCTAAAGGTATACTAAAACGCTAACCACTAAAATTCCACACAGTGGTACACTAAAGAACCGGTCGTCGACGGTGGCGATGACACAAACTCGCACTTATTTATAGCGGAAAACGTACACAAATCGATAACACATCGCTTGCTCTGTGCAATTACAAGCACGAATGGCCAACACAAAGTGCTTTGGCTTAACTTTCAACTTGGCACAAGAGGGACAAAACAAACTGCGACGAAAATTTATGACACAATATTTCCCCTATACTTGGGCAGAATATCTGGAATCTGATGCTACAAAAGTCAATAAAAAAAATAATGACAAGCCTAACAAAATCCCGCCTTTTTACTTTACATCCTTCACAGTGCGAGTCGTGTAAGACATTTTTTTTATTATTATTAATTCCACAATGAATCATTGCTTTAGTTAGAAGTTTTAATGCGGATTAGACTTTCGGTATAGAGCAGTAAAGTCCGGTTTACAGTGAACGGGGGGAAACGAGGACGACGGTGGTATTCGTCACCGTCGTAGAAAACGGCGAATAAATATTAATAATTGAAATACTAAATGTCGAATCGGTGAAAACAGTGAATTATAAGAGAAGAAACGAGTTAATTTAGACAAACGAGCACAGCTCTAGCACACAAAAAAAAAGATAGCGCGTCCATTTTCGCAATAATAAAATACAAGATACATACCATCACCAGATAACACCAAGGTAATATAATCGAGCCGTTTCTCACGTACTGTTAACTCAAAAATCAACAAAACTGTTAAAGTATATTATTAAGACAGTGGTTTGTGATAACGCGTCACCCCGCTGTTACATTCGTGCGCCTTCAAATAGCGCAACGGCGCAACTTTTTCTCGTGCGGCGTCAACACGGTCAGGTGGGCGAGGTTGCGACACCGCCATGTTGCCTTCTCTCTCTGTCACTGCTTGCGTCTCGCTCGCACCCACTGCGGGGCGAGGGATAGGAGGGAGGGCGGGCGACGAGGGCTCGCGCACGAACGTCGCGCACCGAGCTGCGCGGCCGACTGACTAACGAAATGGAAATGGCGGATGCTCGTTTCTCGTGAAGTCGAAATCGGCTACGATCGAACAACGTACAGCCGAGCGCGAAGTGAGACAACGCCGCACGGCGCACATCACTACGCCGCGGGCCGCGAGCGGCGAGGCGACCGACCAAAACAAATCACCTTTCTCTAAAATTATACAACTCCTATATTTTTTTCTCGCGTAATCAATCGTATATTCGAAATCGTTCTCGTTTCAAATTTTTGCATCTTTCGACTATTGTCGGGGCGTTGTGCCGACTCGCTAGTGAATGGGGACCGGTTGTTGCTATGACGACGTTACGAGGGGACGAACAAGACGTCGCCGACAAAGGAAGTTGTGACACTCATTGAATAAGGCTCCAAACAAAACAAAACTTCTAATATAAAAAGACCTCGCCAAACTTAGCATTGTCGATTAACCGACAGATAGATATAACATATACTAATACTTGATACAGATGAAAAAATATATGTAGCTAAATATTTAACAAAAATCATCTATGGTGTATTACGGTAAAATTTATATAAAGTTAAACCTTGAAAAAGGTTGTGATAACCTCGATCGTTTCACAATAATCGGTTAGTTGGCACGCATATAACACGTTTGCACTAAATAAGGACAAGGAAAAACCAAACAAGTGTTTTCAAATTATTTATTTCTTAAAAAAATTACGTGTCTAATAACAGATAATAATTAACAATATAAAGTTGAATTAGAGCGGAAGTACAATTACATAGATAAATAATAATAAAAATAATGGACGCAATTAAATCATAGACGCCGGACTAATTATATTGTACTTAAATATAAAATGTATAATAATAGAAATAGATATAAAACAAGATTGGTATACTCGTAGTCGCTGGCAAAGTTTATAACATGAGAATCACCAAGGGATGGTTGATGTAGGTCAGGTTGTGCCCGAGGGGTTTGTGGATTGCGATGTATTGAATAAAATATAATTTCTATTCTACATTGTATTAGATCGGTGACAATTAAAGAAATATTAACCCACTTATCTTCAAATATGAGAATCGGCAATAATTGAATGTTATTTAATTCCCCTACTTACGTTAGCCCGCTTTTTGGAGTGTGTATGAAATTGTTGTTACCAGCGGTTAACAACAATTTCATACAATCTCCAAAAATGCTTTCTGTGTAAACAAGGCTGTTAAAATGCAAATCTTCAAAAGTCAAAGTGATGACTGAAACTGATTAAAAACATTATTAAATGTCATTATACTGATTTGAGAAAAAAGGAGATAAAAATTTATCTCAATAAAGGAAGAAAGAAAGGTTAAAGATCACACTTTTCATTTGTGGAATCTCAAGGCACGACACAATGTGGTCAAGGTCGAGGATAATAAAGAATCAAATAAAATAATAGTAAACGTAACAATTGAACTCCCAAATGTTTTACTGTATATAATAATTAGTAGTAATGACGCAATTACGACATCATGCTTGATTGTACACTATAATAGTGGGTTCTAATTTCATTTCGGTGTATACTTTTTTTTTTTTTTCTCCGGCCTATTCTGTTTAAGCATGGCTTTTGAGTTTCGTTATTTTCGGAATGGAATGTGGATCCTATCTCGATTATTAAGACGTTTCAAGACTAATAAAATTATCTTCATTAGCTTAAAGATCAAAACAAATATCACAAAAGTGAAGCAACACTTGGGGCTAATATTTTTTTCTACAAAATCACTAAAGCTGATATTTATTATGTCTTTATCAATTTGTTGAATGAGTTGTGAAAAACGAGTAGGAAAGATTCTAGGTATTAAGTATTTCTAGAAATTAAGAAAGGATAAATAAAGAGGAATAAAGTAGAGTTATCAGGCAGTATCGTATCATTAAGAGATACCATCTAGGTGGGAAAGGAAATGAAAGTAAAAATCACTCATCGCAAGACATTGCGGTAATAATGAAATATTATCTAATCTAACTTGTTTATATCGTTCTAAAATAAACGTACAATGTGTTACAGAATTTCATGTAGTACAATTTGAGAATTAAATACTACTACCAATAAAATTGTTAGATTAGAAATAAATAAAAAAAATCAGAAAATTAAACAATAGAGTGGACAGTAAAATACTACGTCTCCTTAGCCTAACAAGGCAGGTGCAAAGGAAAGATAAACAGTTAATGGTTCTAATTTACTTTAGTCATTAAACAAAATTCTAAATTACTCTATAATTGGAATACGTATTTTTTTTATAAAATAGACGATATTACTAACACCCAATTTTTAATGTAGGATCACCCCTCGGGGGAAAAAATTATGTTCCTTACCCCGGCGATATGACAATATGCGGAATTTAGTTTCGCCACTCAGCAAGCAATGTCTCGGAATATGTGGAGTGTCTTAACAGATAAATTATAGGTTATTATAGGTGGCATAAAGTATTATGAGAAATATATTATATAGTTTACTAAAAACAAGCTTTTCTACGCCAAACGCTATTAGGGCCATGGAATGTACTCAGAGCTATTACCTATATCAGCCTAAACTCGAGTGGTTTGCTAGTCACCTCTGAAGTTTTACTACTCAGATCCTAGCTCCATCATCAGACCAGCGCGACGATACCATGTATATTGTCACTAAACCTATGATCACTGCCAAGTTTTTATGATACAATTATGAAAAGTGGGTCAGTGTCTTAGATTTACAACTATTATTATTTAACAATTTATGTAACAACTTGAGCTAATAAAAGTTTGTTAAAAAAGACATTTTAAATTTCCGTATGTCTTGCACCATCATAAAAAAAATCTAGTAATATTCATACTCATCAAGCTGAACAATAAGACATTGGGCAGAAAAATTAGAATGACTTTAGACACTAACAGAGCATCCTTATAATGTACGACCTATCTGCATAGTTCCTTATGGCATAGGTGTGGGATTTCAATTAAATTAACGTTCCTATTCTATAGCAAGTAATTTAGACAGTATTTCTATTAAAAAAACTATAAAAATAAATCCTAAAGTACTAAAAATTGTTTTCGTTACTTGAAACTTTTTATTTGTTTTACCATTTTTCATTTTGATTCAATTAATTAATTTAATCTAATCTCTTTATGAACATGTAATACAATAATTAATATTTCTACTCTTCATCTCTCTGAAAAGTTGCTAATTTATAAAAAATGTTTAAATATTACAATTACTTACAACAGTTATTGCTATAGTTACATGATCAAAACACGTATAGTGGCCACAACTAGAGACACTAGTGATATTCATCTTCATATACATAAAAAAATGCAGATTTCTTTAGTACAATTGAACTAAATTTTTAAATTAGATACTCGTTGTTTTTCGCAAAACCATGGTGTAATTATGAAATATTTCATGTATTTATAATTATTATGTAATTAATAAACGACATATTTATGTTACCACGAGTATATTTTAAAGATTTGTTTGATCGTCATGGTGGAAATTGGGTTATCTGGTGGGACACGTTTAGTCGTACGTTTAAACATTACAGAGTAGAATAATAATCAACACTAACAATACATTATAAATGTGAAGACTACTGGTTAAAATATTAAGTACCTTTTAAGCAGGATAGTACTAGTGACGTCCGCGGGCGTAGCCGCAGGTAAAATTTAGTTCCATTTCATGGTTTAGCAGCGCTTTGTCTTACACAAAGCATTGTTTCTTTTTTAGTATACAAAAATAAAGATAACAATGCAGAAATATAAGTTGATCTTTATTATTAGCAACCAGTTTACAAAGTAATTGTATATTTTTATTTAAGTAAACTTGAGACGTTTTTTATTGGTGTTTACTCGTGAAAGTCCACTTTTATGGTCGTCAAGGCCAAATTTTTGTGGCGTAACGTGCAGATTTTAAGACGAGACCAAAATGTTTTGGACATATTTAAACAAAGTTATGTTTACAATCAAACTAAGCGGCCGAATGACGCAATTACAGATAATAAACAAGCCCATATTACTGCATACTTGTGTGCGTGATATGTAACCATAAAGGATACAGATAATAGTACGCAATTATAGGCTTTATGGACACCGTCCCTAGTCAAATTAAAAGAAAATATTAGTTGAGAAAAAAAAAAAAGTTAAATGTTTATTATTAAACGGCCTATATTTTATCACGCACTTAAGTTTATCCATTGTTATTAGCGTAGGATACGAAACTATAGCCTTGAAATTTCTTATCGTAAAGAGCGAGTGACTGGCGCGCTGTGCGGCGTTGCCAGCTCGCGCTGTAAGGGGGGGAGGAGACCGCTACTGCGTCTTAATTTTACAATAGCGGCCGCCATTTTGTTTTCATCTATCAAATGCAACCTGCTATGATCATCTGTTGATTTTGATGTTTTTTACTTGTTTTGTTAGAAACAGCTGAGATGACTCAAAAATGACAAGTATGAAGTGAGTGTTCGACTTTCGACGCAGAAAAAATATATCTAACGCGATCTCAAAAACCATTGTTACGTAACTGCTGAAAAAAAATAAGTAAAAATCATTGCATTCCTATTCATTTAGCACTAAATATTAAACCCGGAGATGAGTTGGGAGCAGGTATGGATATGCATGCGACACGACACGCTACACGGCGGACACATGGTGACGGGCGGCCGCCGTCGCAGGCACATCCATAGCTAGCTACGTATCGGGGCACGGGCAGGCGGCGCGCGAGGTGTACGTACATGGGGTCAGCCTCCGTCAGCCGTCGGGGCTCCAGCGGGGCCACCGCCGCCATCGACCGGGGACATCACGGATACGGACATCGGGACGAGAGCACGGTATCGATCACGCACAGGCGCCATTTTGAACAGACACTGATCGGGTGCGTCGCGTTCGCGGTGTTGCCACGTCGCCTTCTATTTCGAGCTGCCCCCTCCTGCCCCCTGTCGCCGGAGCCCCCGCAGCATGTATAAATATGATCGAGGCGGCCGCGGCGCGATAACATACACATGCATACATACATCTACCGCGACGTAGCGGCTTTCACCGCGCGGGGCGCGGGGGCGGCGCGCGCCATTGGCCGCCGCGGGATCGATAGGCGACGGCGAGGCAGGCAGGCGGCAGGGCACTGTGCGCCTTGGCGCGCCTGCCACACGGGCGGGTTCGCGCCGCGCGCCGGCATAAACAAACTGCCCTACTGCCTACTGCCGCCGCGGCCGCCATCGCCGTGTATTATGCCACTTTTCTAGAGTCGAGATTCCTGTGTCCGCAGCCGGCGCACCCAGCGCTCCCCGCCGAAGGACAAAGGGCCGATTTCACGCGAAAAACAAAGGGAAACGCCGGCAGGACCCAACGACACTGACTGCTTGTTTACGACACGATGGATTCTTTCACACAATTTAGCGCTCGTCGCGTTGCCAAGTTGCCGCGGAGAGCGCGCCTCTATCATTATGAAATTAACTTAATTTCAAATACACTTTCAGTTTTGAGCATTATTAAGCGTTAGGTACAAGCGTGAGGGCCGTTCAATATTTATATTGAGATTTGTATAGATCTCTATTAGTTTAGCGTATGGGAGGACACAGGTGTGGACATGTCACACACACAATATGGAACTAAAATATTACTTTCTGTATGCAAAAATGTCGAATGCGACGAAAGAAGCTGTTATTTGTAATAAAAAACGTACATAATGAGCATCAAATAGGATAAGACGCAATCTGTCAACTGGGCACTTACCTGTATTTTTACTCGAAACTGTTTTCTTTCTTCTTTGTGTTCACGGAGACGTCACTTACAGTCGAAATAAACACCTAGACTATGGTATTTTGAGATTTTGTGAAGATTTAATATGCACAAAAAAAATACACATAACGTTAAGCAAACGTCCTACGCGCATAGAGACCGAATGCGAACTGTTCTGTTGGTTTAGTTTGGTTCGGTTGGTGGTGGAGGGCGGCGGGCGGAAAACCGGAGAATGGGCAAGCGAGGGAGCGAGATGGGGCAACTACTTTTTTATTAAAATCACAAATACTACCAACTATACTACATCAATCTATCTCAAAAACCGATAAAGTATTTTAGAAAGATATTTGTATAAAGAAAAAATAAATTAAGTACATGTTTTAATACCATAGTAATAATATTGACATCCGTTCACATTTTGATTGAAAGCTGAAGCGTTTACGCTAGCTACAGTAGGAAGGATGCAAGTGTGAGTGCTATTATATCACAGGGAGATGATCGATGTTGCCAACCTATGCATAATTGATTTAATTTATTCGTGTTATGAAATTTATAATATGAATTTTCTAATATAATATTGCCTGTTATACGTATATTTTTATAAATAATTACAGATCAAACATAATGAAGGTTATATTTATAGCTGTAGAACTCATATTTAAGATTAACAGCATGATGCTTTGTTTAACTTTTAAGTTAATAGTAGCATGATTATAATTTAACAAACTGTATATTGTTCATAATAAATTAGTATTTCGTTTGACATTAGACTCGAACAGATTTTTTTAGTTCATTAATAAATTAGAACACACAATACTTATTTTGTTTTCTTTTAACTATAAATAGTGATATTTAAGGGAAGATTTTCTGGAATACTAACATAATAATACTTTAAATAGGGTTTTAGTCATATTTAACAATTAAAAGAAAAAATAAAATCCACCAATAGCAACCGAATGCGTGTATTTGACATTAAAGATAAACTATCTGAACACGTCGTACCAATTTTGAAGTCATTTTTAAGGAATTATCAAAGAAAATACACATTGAATTAGCAAATTAAATTTAAAATGCGGTTAAGCATTGCAATTTTAAGTTTTACAATTTTTTTAGCTATAGTTTCAGCTAGAATAGACCCACAGAACTTGAGATGTTTAGGTTTGTTTACAAGGTCTTTTTCTTAGTATTTATTTAAATTATAAAGTTAAACTAATAATTGTAAAAAATTTCAGTGTGCCGTCAAACATTTGAGGAACTTAATGCAGCAATAAAAGGTGTTGAAAAATGGAAAAAAGTAGATGTGAGTATTAACAACATTTTCCTTATAGTCCTTTTATTTATACATCATTTTATAAAAATCTTTGTTGAAGAAAATTTTTGTAAGTACTACTTTAATTTTTATAAAGTCAAAAAGACCTCTTTTATTTTATATGAACTTTTCTTTTTTATATTAATATATTTATTAAAATTTTTCTTACTATAGATTAAAGTACCCTGAGTTCAAAGACTTTTCAAATTCTGTTTATTATTTAAATTAAATTAGACATTGTGCTTAAGTAGCACAACTCATCCCTTCCATTGTATTTTACAAAAGCAAGAGCAGGCATACAAAATTAATTCAAATGTTATTACTCCTCTGAGTGAGAATAAATAATGAGACCTGTAATTATTATATATATAGTCAAGTTTTCTCTTTGCACCATCTGTGGTGCAAAGATTTGATTAAATGAAAATACAATTTTATTAAAAAAGATAATACAACTATATTGTTAATAACTTTTTTAAACATTTTAATAAAATATTAAAGTGTTTAAAAAATAGTTTCTTGCATGTAATTATTTGTATCATACAATAATAATAATAAAAATATATAAAATATTTCAGGTAGGAAACTTCAGAATGGACGCCAGTGGTAATACAATGCAACAGAAAGTTCCGGCACACAGATCTGCTGTTTACATCTCTGAAGTTATTGATGAGATTTGTAAGTTTATTTACATTTTCTTTGTATTTTTTGCTTGTTTATTCCTTTAAGATTTTGCTTCATTATTACAATTTTAGTTTTGCAATTTTTACCTAAGTATTACATAAAATAATTATATGTAAATGTGCTTGGAAAGAATAACTGTGTACATAAAATATCTAACACAGGAATCTATGTATTGTTTGGAAAATTATAAAAAAGTAACCTAAAGTAAATTTCCAAAAATCTTTCCTATTTTGATAAATTTTTTTACAATTAGTAATTATTGTAATTAATGCTGGATATTTTTTTTTATGCTGGAAATGACAAATATAATTTTACAAATAATGATAAAAATTAAATATATCAGTAGATAATGAATATCTTATCTCTGTGTTAATCCATTAGTACTACTGACTGTATTACAATGAATAGATTTCTAATGGGGCTTAAGTCATATAAATGGAAAAAAAAATATTTTGATTTTTCTATCCAAATCCCTAATTATCCCATCCTGAATTTTTTTGTCATTATATAATAATTATCCTGCAGACAAAATAAAACTATAATTTCATTTATATATTTCTTCTTGTATATATTCTATGTACAGAGTCCGATTAACTACAAATTGTGTATATGTATGAATTACTAGTTTTTATCCCATTTTTCTTGTTATTTAAATATTAGAGGCCGTCATGGCACAGTGACACAAGTGTGTGCGTTTCATTCCAATTAGCTATGATTTATGAATATTTTCATTTCTTCACTCTGGTAACAAGGCCGAATGCGAAGCGTTAAGTTTCTACACTCAATTCAGCTCAAAATGGGGAGCATGGTGTCTAAACACTAGGTTCCATTATTACCCTGTTATGTTCTGTATCAGCTGAAAGAAAAAACAAATATTCAAATATTCAAATTATTTTTTTCTTTCAGGCAAGAAAATGGACGACTATGTACGTGTATATTACAAGTCCACCGGCAAACTGGCCATCATGCAGCTACTTTTGCCCAATGGTGGGATGAACCCCGAGTTCTCGAAGACCAAGTTCGTGACTGACGATGATTTGAACAAGAGTTTAGAATATTATGTGAGTCTGGTTTTGTTCTGTCATTTGAATACAGTATGTTAAATAGTGAGTGGAGTGTCTTTTTAACTGCTTTCAAATAAGGGAAACAGCTTGAGGCCAGTCATAGCGCAGTTTTAAGTAGCGGGTAACTTAATAGGTTATGGGTTCCATCCCACTCCCAGGAATTAAATGTTTCATATTTTCTGTTACTCTAGTAACTATGCACAACGTGGTGTTAAATTCCATGACAACATCAATATACGTAATAAAAAACTTATTATGACCATCATTCAATCTTAGTTTAAGACTAGCAGAGTATGCAGAAATAACACACTCTTAAAATATATTGTTTCAATTTTTTTAAATGTTACTTGTTGTGCGTGCGTGAGGGACTCAACGTGGCGCTTTGTCTTCATAAATACCAGAACAAGGAAATTGGAATAATTAATTTTCCCATTGGAAGGCAAATTTACAATAGTTCTTTAGGCACTCTGTGTCGATGGCCTCAAAGTGAGATATTTTAAAAAAAATAATAATATGGAGCAGAAAGCCTATATGATATATAATATTTTTATATTGAAGGTTATATGTATATCAGTATTATAATAATTTATTAATTTTATTTTTTTTATCTTCAGTGTGAGCGTATGTTTGAGGACAATGAAGATGAAATAACAGATTTATATAAGAACCGGCCCGAAGACGACATAATGCCCGACGCTGAAAGACAGGTAATATATGACAGTATCACGCTTTATCCTGCACACAGTAGGGTAGGCAGAGGTAATCTGGAAATGTTAATGTTGAGACACTTCGTTCCCATTAAGACACTGCCGGAGAACGACTTTCCGCCTTATGGAAGTAGAGCGTGTTGATTGGCGGCACTCAACACCGAGCTTTGCGTGACCGTAACCGATTCTGATAGTTTCGGTGTACTTGTTTGAATCTGCCTCGCTTGGTTAACATAACAGCTTCTATATACTGTATACAGTATGTAGCGTGTATAACTAGCGTATATCTTTTTTTTATTGATTCGATTATTATTTTCTCTGAGGTTGTGGCCCAGTGTCTTAACACTACTTTTCTTATGCTTACCCCTCCGTGTGCGGGATACGGCGTTGAGCTGAAAAATATATACTTTGGAGTGTGTATTATATTTTATGATTGGTTTAATTAGTACGAAACGTGTAACAAAAGTCGAACACTTCTCAATGGTACTGGAGTCATTTATGATCCTTTAAGAAATCGGCTTTACGGTGATAATGCTGCTAAATTGCTTTTTGTTCAGTATAGTACAATATGGTATAGTATATCCTTATTCAGTTTTGGGTAACAAACGGTAGATTATATTTTTAATGATTTTATTGCTTACAAAAATCATTGAGACAAAAAAGATTTTTCTTTGTTTGTTATGCAGGTAGAGCATACAGATTAGGTATAGTTTATTACTTTTAATAAAATCGTAACGGATCGGTGTCTGTACATAGAAGATATATAAGAAAAAATGTTATTGGTTGCATTTAATAACGTTGTAGAACCAAAAACAATGATTTTTTTTATTTTTTGTCTGTTTGTCAGTGCGTTTGTTCACGCTAATCTCAGAATTAAGGCTTAACCGATTTAATTACAGTTTTTGCTTTTATATTTTGGCAAGCTTCACATTTAGTGTTTGTTTTATGCAATGGGTTTATAAATTTTTTAAAAAATACCATTTTATATTATGTCAAAATTACTATAAATAAGTGTTTTATTGAAAAGGTTGAAACTTTACTTTTCAATAAGGACGTAGTGTAAAATAGCGAGTAATGATAACTATGTATAGTTAGCATACCAATTTAAGTGTAATCTTCAATTAAAGCAAAGCAAAGATAATTGATTGAAGTGTTGTAGGTAATACTTTCCAGGCGGAGATTCTGACAAATATACTAAAAAAACAAATAGTATATATATATACTATATAAATTTCAGATTTGCTTCAACCACGCCAAATACTGTGAAGAATGGATGTTACCAAACGCAGAAGACACAACGTGGACGCCGGAGATGGAGGCCGAATACGTTAAAGTTAGTTGCTTATTATATATTTGTATACACTCAATACGCTACACCTCGAGAATTCGGTGCGTGGGGAACGGAGTGTCTTGACACTAGGTTCCGTCTATCCTGTTATATGCGGGATACAGCGTGACATGATCCATAGTTTTTCCATCTCTCATCATCATCTAGTAAAAAATTTTAAAATAACATCGGCTGTCGTAAAGAGACTTAAAAGGATGGTTTTGGGTTCGATCCTCATTTGAGAATTATTGTTACATTCATAGTTATTTTCACTTTTTTTCACTAATACATAATATGCACCGTTGAGTTACGCCACTCAAGACGCAGTGTCTTAAAATCTGGGCGGCACTTCTATATGCGGTATAAAGCATGAAATTAAAAGAATGTTGTTTTGTTTCGTGTTTATACAAAAACAATAATTTCTTTTTTATCCAAAGGTCCACGGTCCAGACCCCTACGGCTTCGGTGGTGGCATGCCCCAACAGTCCATGATGCCGGACATCGAAGATTCCGAGGGTTACGATGAGGAGGATATCGAGGAGTTGGAGGCGGAGGAACAGGAGCCACCTGTTAAAGAGGAACTGTAGATGTTGAGTTATGTATGGAAGGTTGTGTGGATGTGAACCTGCCACGTTTTGTGTTAGTAGTTGTAAACAGATGTATTATGGTTGTTATTGAAATGTGTTTTTATACTATATATAACATATCTTATTTTTTACGGATGGAGGGAGACAATGTGGTGCCTTACTTTTCAAAAAAATATATATTTGATGTCACAATATCTTTTTTAATCTGTCTATATAATATCTTTCTCTGTTATATATATTTTCTCATATTGAAATTAAATAACTTGTATATTGTGAAATGTTGATGCGCATTTTGAATTTTATGCTCAATTCTTAATATTATTAGTTGCTATTGTCGTAGATTTTTTAAGGGCTTCCAATATTATTAAAAATATATTTATCTATATACAGAGATACTATATAGATATTTCTTTTCTTAAGGTAGATAAAGTAGTTACGCCACCTATATACTATTTATCTTAACAATTTTTTTCTACTTCAATCCAAAAACAATTTTTAAATATGAACCAGTAGTTCCTAAGATTAGCGTGTTCAACCAAACAAACTTCTGATTTACGATTTTAGTATAAATTCTGCCAGTTATAGAAATAAAAATATAACAAAGTTCTTTTTTTTTAAAAAAAAATAGATATATTTATTGTATTTAGTTTAAAGTATGATTCTATTTAAAAATTATGAGGTTGTGTCGGAAACTTGTGATGTATGATTATTGTAATAAACAATTTTAATACTTATTTTGTTGTATTTTTAACACTGACTTTGTTTAGAGGTCGCGTCGTCATCCGTCTATTATAATTTAAATTTTGTAAAAATATTACGCAAATGAATGAATGCAAAATTATTACTACATTATTGTTATACACCTAATACATTATTAAATTCGTCTTTGTCTCTGTTAAGAATTCTTAATAGGCTGTTTGTAGGTTTACAATCAAAGACCTTGTAACTAAAACAAACAATCCTAAATTGCCACCATATCCAAAGACAATTTAAAAGATACATAAAATAAAATGAAATATAATTAAAAATATATTTATTCTTTTTACATCACGTAAATAAAGAGTGGTACAAATTTACAAAAAAGCTTACAAACAAATAAATTCAATGTATCGAATATTATTTACATTCTTTACTATTATTACATTAAAACTATTTATTTCTATGACGCCATAGTTTATCAGTTAACGTGTTGGTTACGGGTTTGATCCTCACGAGGTGAAATAAATATATTTAATTTATTTTTATTTTTACGCTTTGGCAAGACAATGCGCGGCGTTGTATCCCGTTATTAGTACAACGTCTTAAAACGGACGGGGAGAACTAAATATCTTAATACTAAGTTCTTTTTAGCTACTCCGAAAGTACAATTAAGGACAAAACTAAAATAAACTCATAAAAAAATTAAAATAGGCAAAAAATTTGATTTAAAACAAACCAAAGGCTAATGATATAACTGAGGACTAACAACAGAACATTTATTAACTTCGATTAAGCCATTATTTATATGGCCGTTATCTAAAAAAATGCTTAATAATACATTTTTTATAAAAACAAGCTGAAAATAACTCAAAAGCGTAAAAATAAAGTAAAAGGAAAACTTTCCAAATTGTGTCACTATGGCATCGCATAAGCAAAACTAATAATAAAAAATAATGTCAATATCTAAATATACCTAAATTATCGAAAAAATAATACGAATAATTATTTATTAAAATAAAAGTAAAAGTCTAAGTGCGCAGTTACAGCTAACTGGTCATCAATGTATGAATGATTTGCACAACTTTGTTAAATTTTTAATTAGCATCAACTAAATTAACTTAAGATTCAAAGAAGTTCAAATTCTAAATCATCATCAATTTAGACTCGATTCCACTTATCGTCCGAATTAGAGATAATTCTTATCTGAGTTGAATAGCGGAACTCAACGCCACTACTAGTCAGGAGTTTAATAATTACAGACAGGAAAGAATAATTTAAATTTAATCATTCCCGCGAGTGGGAATCGAACTCACAGTCTGACACTGTCCCATTGCGACATGATTGCTTCGTGTTCACAAATTGTATTTATCATAATTAACAATTAATATACTTTTTTATATTATAATATATTTTCAAACAGATAATATAAAAAACAATTTAAATTTAAAAAAGCAAAGTTAATACAAATTTTACAATTTTAATACTTTGAAAAAAATAATAGTGGTTTTTTCGATACTTTCATGATTTAGTGTATAAAATACAAATGATACTGCTTGTTAAGTCTGAGGTAGTAAGTTCATTTTCATTTCTTTATATATGTATATATATCTTAACGGAATAATTGTAATTGTTAGTTCATTTACTTAATCGAAAATCCGGATAATAGAATGTACGAAAAAAAATAGTTTAATGCGTATGTAGTACATAATGTTATGTTGGCGAGAGACTCGAGAATATATTGTACTAAAAAACTTAGTATAGTATAAAAATTTTACAACTTACGGCCTTGATATTTTCTATAATACGTGCAGAATTTTTTTATCATCTAAATATTAATAGTAAATAAAAATATTTTAAAAATACATTATTAATAAGGCAAGTTCACACTTTTGGTACAAAAGGCACTAATTAGTCAAATGTATATAAAATACATTGTTTAAAAATCAATAAAAGCTAAAACAATATACAAAATTGACAAAATTCGAGACAATCAAATACGATGAAACGTCTTAATCATTGAAGTCTAACTCAGTTGTTGTCTAAGTGCTAACAACACATGTTTCTCTGCAACTCTCCGTGCTTCACGTCGGAGTTAAGCGCCGGCAGCTCTATTTTCCCCGTGTGAGTCGCTTTCTCTTCGGAAGGAATACCTACAAATATTTCAATATCTACCATTAATGTTGTATAAGTTGATCTCATGTTTGTAGATATTGTATATTATATTTATTTATAACTTTTTCATATAAGCATAGGGCATTATGTTAAGGCACTCTGTTTCCCATACGTTGATATCTTTTTTTAATATTGTGTCTTAAGTGTCGTAACTCAACATTGGCAAATGCAAATAACTTAAATATTATGATATCGTTGTGCGGGAATCGAACCCACAACCGTTACTTTACAGATACTATTAAAAGAATTCTCGATTCCTAAAATTGAAATGTGTGAGTGGATTTTTAAAAATTTAATTTCATAAAGAAATACCTAAATACTTAATAAAGATTTTTTTCCAACCTCACGCCGTGTCTCGCACCTAGCAGGGTAAGCAGAGGGAGCCTAGTGTTAAGACAACCTGTTCCCTACTTTCTGTCTGTCAAACACTTAAAACTGTCTGTATTATATGCTCGAGATAAAATTAATACGTAAAATGTTACACACATTCTCTCGCGTCTCAGACAAATCACGGAGTTAAGTTCCGCAACCGTCATTAAATAATATTTACCTATTGGTAATTTGTCATCTTCGTTTGAATCATAGGATCTCAATGAAGACATGAGGTTAGAAGATGACATTTTGAGTAGTTCTGTTGCAGTGTTTAGAAATACCTGGTCTATACCCTGTAAAGAAAAAATAAAAATATGTATATTTTAAGTGTTATTTATTATTTAAAGAATAATATTTATTAATTATGTAGAGGCTGGTCGTAGTGCAGAGGCACAATCTCTCTCTAAATGGGAAAAGAGTGTCTGACAATAGGTTTCCAGGTATCCTCTGCCTACCCAGCTTTGTGCGGAACAAGGCTAAAAAACTATGAAAAGATATTTTATTTTGGTTTTGTCTTATTACAGCAAGGAAATGAAAATAGTTTATTCAAAAGCTTATAAGTCCGACTTATAAGCTTTTAATGTAGAAAGTAAAGTTTTAATTTAATGGGGCAAGATAAGTTTCTTAGTTATAA
>JAEBDU010000103.1:615200-645036 GCA_016802625.1 Heliconius numata
AGTCTAACTATTACAAAATGTGGAGAAAAAAGTCTCTAAATTTGAAGCGTTCAACTCTTAATCATACTTAAGAATAATCTTTAGGTAGCGGAGGTTTCTATAAGTGCTAACAACATACAATAAGTTGTAACAAGCATATAAGAAGGTCTACGTAGAACTTGCTTTGGCTCAGTGGTCACATATTTGGAAGATACACAAGAGTTGCGGGTTCGAATACCGTTACGTACAAATCTTTAAACATTTGAACTTATAAAGTAATAAATTTAATTTAGTACAAAACGCTATATCAATAAATTTCCTCGCCATTAGCCCACATATTAAAATAAATAGTTGGTACGCACAGATGGCGATAAACCGGCGATTAGCTGAGTGTCACTCCGCCGTTATAGCGGTCAATAAATATGGACGGGGGTGCTTTTGCACTTGTTATTGTATGAAATTAGTTAGATTTAGTTTTATGCTTAGAATGTTTCATAATTATTTAATGAAAATTGTTATTATAGTACCTAAGTTAAAAATAAATATTACACGTAATGTAAATTTAATTGCGGTGTCGGTATGTGTATATTATAATTTTGATAAATATGTATTTTTTTATTCTATTTCTTTTTTAGTAAGCAAAGCTTACTGCCTTCTCTTTACATTTACACATTTGGTAAAACTTTCATCGATTGAAAACAAAACGATTGCAATCGAATAGGAAAACTAAATGATAGAATATGCATGGAATCATATTTTTAAACATATAGAGATTCAATGTATTAGTGCGTTTTTTTTATTGATATAGTATTTTTTTTAAATATATTTTTTACCATCCCTTAATTTTTTTGCACATTAGGGATTTGCATTGCAATAAATAAACACACCAATAAATACATCGAGCAATTAACCAGCGCCGGGACAGATGGCGTTAAACCGAAATCGATTAGTTAAATGCGATACATCACTATTGTACGTTAGTATGGAGATGGATTTTATTTATTTAATTTTTTAATTGAATAATTAAATTTATGATCATAATTTTAAAAACAATGAATTCATAATTATAATTATATTAATTTTTATATAAAATGTCACTAGAAAGGTTATGATAACTTTAAAATGGTATGTTTATTTTAAGTGTTTAATGAAAACACGTTTTAAATAAGTATTAAGACGTCGTATAGCAAATAACAGACTATAATTTTTCATTTATCAATATTCAGCGAACAGACTTCTAGTGCACTTGGCGTGCTTCTATAAGGTATCTTTAATTTTTTTTTTAATTAATAAATATTATTATTATTATATAAAATAATATAGGTAGGAAGTTCGTTTGAGAATCTTATTCATGGTTTACGCGACTTTTCTATTTAAGCTGTGATACATACTTATTAATGCATGATAGTGACGAAACATTTCGTAAAGGTAAATGGCAGATTTATCATTTTATTTCTTATCCTTATCTTATTTATCTGAAATATTTCCAATGTAAAAAACATTTTTGTCATAATTTTAGATAATTTGTCATTTGCTGACAGCAACAAGATGAATAGTCGTTCTAAATTACTTTAAGAAGTACGTGTCAGATATGATACATATTATATTAAATATTTTTACTGACTTTAAAAAGGAGAAGATACGCAGTTGCACTAAATACGAGTATATTTTTGTTGTATATTTATTACGCGATTTCTCTACCAACTTTTGATGATTCTTTATTTCATATGTATTTAAGTAATGTTTTATTTAAGATTTCTACTTTTGAGGGCATGTTTTTGTATACATTTTAATTAAGGGTAGTTTCCCTTCCTGCAAAGACTATGATTAAGAATCATTTCTTTCTTTTTACTTCACGCTGTATCCAGGACATAGCAGGATAGGCGGGGGAAACTGAGAATCTAGTGTTAAGATTCTCTATTCACATTAGTTAATACATTTCGGTTTCCTACTTTGCGCGTTTCACTTTATTAGTGATAAAAATCAATATGATCTTCATGGAACCTAAAAATGACCTAATTTACCAGAGTTTACTTAAAAAAAATATACTGGATATGTAATAATTTAAAATGACCAAACAAAAATCTATTTACCCCTAAAATTCTTTTTGTTTTTATCAGTCAGTGATACAGATAACATATCTAAGTATTTCATATTCTCATAATCTGTGGTGTTACAGATAAAGAACTGACTTAGCTGCAGATGCTGGGCTAAAACATGATCGATTATGTTTCTATTTGTTACAAATTCGCAGATTTGTTTTATCATACGTTCAATATAATGATAAAAGGCTTTACTTGACGTTTCTTTATTATTTTTGATTGATTTATTACTTTTGAATATATAAAACCTTCGTGGAAATTTGAGCATTTGAAAACAACATTACGTCTTCTACAAAAAGTACTTAATTCCAACAAAATCCTATTCCATACGCGCGAATAACTTTTATTTATCCCACATTGTTAGTGCCGGGACAAGGGACGTAACTGCCCCCTCACTCTGCAGTCCACATGTCGGCACTTGCGGAAACTGCAAGTGTAAATATCGTTAGCTAATTACCATGTGATAGGTACTGTCGAATGCGAGTGCGAATAGCGAGGGTTGTAGGTTCGATTTATTATTTTGTATAGGTAAAATTTAATATAATTTATTTATATAAATGTATTTGTTTATAGTGTTACATTTTTTATAATTTTTTAATAAGACAAAGCGCGGCGTTGGGTTCCGCCACTCATCAGATAATGTCTCGAAAATTCGGTGAAAAGTGCGAACGGATTGTTTAAGCACTAGGTTTCGTTTTCGTTTACGAAAAAATATGAAGTTAAAAAATATGTTTATTCTTACTATCTATAAATTATTTTGGCCCGTTTTATTTAAAATAGGTATAGAGGGGCAAGTCAACGTTTCCTATATAGTTACTTTAAGCTATGGGCGATTAAATAAAATATATATATTCAATATTTATTTTAAACTTTAAGTAGACCAAAACAAGAAATAAAAACTGATGCAAAAAAAGTTATATACCTATTGCCACATACAAAAATGTGTTCATTCTACATTTTTGTCCCATTTCATTTGAACCTACGACTACGACATTATTAAGCACATATGATTTGTTATACTTCCCCACTGAGCCAACAGGGTGTTATTCAAAGGGGTGTCCCCGTTAGGGTGTCGATCCATGTCTGTCGCTAATAGATAGTAACAGGTTTTTTAGTTGTCATCTAATGGTGCTCTTTATGGTGTGTTTTAGCAAGTTGCCCTTCTAGGGTCAAATGAGTTGTAAAAAATATAATATGATAATTGCGTTTTTTTAAAAATTTTATGTGAGCAATTACGTTAATCGTTTTTTTTTTAAATTGTTTCGTAGCTAGACTATTTATTAGTGAAGTACTTAAATAAATTTATTTTTAAATATCTTATAGTAGTGATGTGCTTTATTATCGTTTATAGTGTGTAAGATAAATATGCCCTGCAGACAAGATGGTAGAGTAGGACCTCTCCGCCTAATTGAGACAGGATAGCTCGCACATGGCAAGGCCCTACGATGCCTCTGTGAAGGCCCCCCCTATTAACTGGTGGAGCTAAAAAAATAGTCCTCAGATGGTACCTCCATCAAACCCACAACACCCGCCCAGTTCCAATAATAACTTTCTTTTTCACATTCTTTTTGCTTCAGGCTTCAAGCAGGGTACCTAGTGTTAAGACACTCCGTTCCCCACACGTTCTTTTCGCATATTTTATCATATAATCGCGTTAACACTATACAGCGTGTTCACAGTTGGCGGACCAGTGGATTATAACATGTGCGGACGACAAACACGGGGTGATAAGCAAACTTTACCGCTTTAAGCCGACATGGGGTTGTTTTTTTATCGAACCCACGACTACCTCACTTGTTGATCAATGTCCTTATGCTAACAGGTCGATGGTGTGGCGTTTAGTTGGATGGGTGTCCGATTTAGATTTTTAGTTATGATTGAAATTTGACAGTTATTTTGCTAGTTATAAGTATTGTGATATTTAATAGAGTTTCTGATTGTAAGTGCGACGGTTGTAGGTTCGGCTCGCTCGCTCTGGTAATAAAGCGCGACTTAGACTTTCGGCACTTTATCTCGAGAATAAAGTGGAAAGTGTAGAAAAGAGTATTTTACTACTTTGTAATTTTGATTGTAGCTTCTTAAGCTTGGTTTTGAGATTTCTTAACAAAAGCAGACATTGCAAAAGCCCATTATTACTTTTTTCAGATATTACCATAAATTACCAAATATTCTAACCTAAAAACAAAAAATACTAAACTTACCTCCCAATTCAGGTATTCTATGATAGAACATGCCCGTCCTGGCCAGCCACTCCAGCTGCATCTGATGCAGCACTCTGTCTCCAGGGTGGTGGAACGCGGACGTCTGAGGCAGGATACCGGGGGGAGGGTAGTGGAGCATGGGAGCTTGGATCGGGGGCTGGAGCAGACCTGGTTTAGGAATAATACCTGTGGAAAGAAGGTAGAGTTTTATTACGTTTTTAGATGTGTTTTGGTGTTCATTTAATATGAAGGATGTTTAATACATTTACCTATATATACCTATGCAGTAAAATCTATAGGCATATAATAAAATTGTAACTGATTGCTGTCTGTACATGGAAGATGTATATATCAAGTACGCTTATCTCAGAAGTGTTTAATTAATTTGAATCGGTTCATTAATAAAAAGTTATATAATGAAAATAACTCCAATTAAAAATAATAACCAATTTAAAAATTCAAATAAAATTATACTAAAATACTCAGAAAAACACTCACCAGGTCTATAGCTATCATATTCCTCGTTACCACCTTCCACTCCTGGCGATATAGGTGGGCTGTAGCTCTCTGACCTATTATCATCAGACGGACTCCCACTCCTCGGGCTGCTGTGACCAGACCTTGGACTCTCCCTGTCGAAGTTCCGGCTCAAAGGTCTACTTTGACACTTATTGATGGTATTCTGCTCAATTTGTGTGTCATAATTCTCATTTTGATAACGCGTTATATAATTTTTGTTTTGGATTAGTGCTAAATACTTCTGTTGCGCCATTTTCTCCTGTATCGTTTGTTCAGGTTCTATATGCTTGGATAGTAACGCGTCTATACAAAAAGATTTCTTCTGCTGATTCAATACGGTCTTCTCTTCGTCCATTTGTTTATAGAACTTCATGTTTTTTGGACTATTCGACCTGCTGGGGTCTGGGTTCGATTCTTGGTCAATTTCTAGAGGTTTCTCCGCTGTGTCCTCGGAGTCCCGTCGGTACATAGCGTGTGATAGTATTGTCGACATTGCAATATTGCGGGCTTGTTAGCTGGTCATCCTGTAGGAAAATGATTGGTAAATGGAATATATAAAAAAGCAGCGTCTTACTTTTTCCCACATAGCAGGATATTCAGTTGGAACCTAACCGTAAGTTACACCGTTGCGCTGGATTTTCATGACCGTGAATCGAACTCACAACCACCGCGTGTACAGTCAGCTCTGTACACGCGATGGTTGTGTCTGATCAGAAACTTTTTTTAATAATAATTTAAAATTTTAACACTTAACCGAGGCTCTTGTTTAATACGTCTCAAACTTATAGTTAAAAAAAAAATATTCATATTAACCAGCATCACCGAGCGTGTAAAGTGGAGAAAAGAGGAAAGAGTCTATACTTATCACTAATTACTGCAGTTACCGCAAAAAAAACTCAAGAATCCACAAATAAATCAACTTTTATTGCATTCGACCTAAACAAACACCGGCGTGCGCTCCGGGCGGCTATCAAACGTCCCGTCGGCCGCGATTCTATATATTATTATAGATAATAAACTTATTATCAGTTTATAACTTCTATATTAAGTTAATTAAATTTGAATATTATATTGACTCGTATAAGAACTTAACATTTTATCGCCAATCGATAAATACAAGCAATATACAGCGTGTTCACTATTTACATTAATAGTTTATTATATTTTTTTTATATTTATTTATATTATTAGTTAGGTTCACCTGTCTATCTGTTAGTAACTTTAATTTCAGCCATTAAAGAGTGAGAAGTGAAACTTAGTGTCAGGACTTTCCGTTCGAATTTGAGACTGCATGTTAAAAGGTGGAACTTAACGTCGCGCTTCGTCGCACTAAAGCGAAACCCGTCTTTTCGTCGGTTGCATGTGAGTATAATTTTTTTTCAGCTTCACGCTGCATCCCGCATTTGACCTCAAATATTAAATTTCAGGCCAGTATATTATTATAGGTAGGCAATGAAGGTATTATAATCGGTAATAAAGGTATTAACTTATATATTACACGAATTTAAATTTAAAAAATTTAATGGTAGAAGTAGAACGAAATTATTATATTAAATATTTCATTTTCTCGAGTGGGAGTCGAACCCACAACAACGTTTACAGTCGCACATTGTCCCACCGCGCCAAAACGGCCTCAATGATTCATATTAAGATGAAAATTATCAAATATCTTTATATATATGATTACATATAGGTTATTCTTTTGGTGACGTGAACGTCGTCGTGTGCAAAGTATAATGTATCTACTGACTCGTTTTATCTAGAACTTTATAATATAAGTATTTAAGAAAACGGGTCGTTTTCTTTATCTTATTGATATTTATTATAATTTTTTCATTTATATTTTAGCATAAAAAGATCTTTTTGTAATTTGTATTGGTACTAAAATTTTAATCTTCACTAAGTTAAATAGGTTTCTATATTAACAAAGTGTTGAATAAATAACCGTTGTCCTATCCTTTTTCTTCTCATATATTATACCTACTAGCTTAACCCGCAGCTTTGGCCACGTGGTTACTCACTAGAATTTTTAACCCCTAAATAACTTTTAACCTACTAAATAAATTTGAACAAACATGATACTAAATAACTATTAACATACTATATCTTTTGAATATCTAAATAACTCTTAACTTCCTAAGTGACTTTTAACCTACTAATTAACTTTTAACCTACTCGTACTAAATAACTTTTAACGCTACGATCCTGACCGTAGCGTTTGGCGCTCCGTTCCCTCTGGCTTCCTCGCTGGGAACAAAGCGTAGAAGTAAAAAAAGAACTCACAACCTCTTAAGACTGTCCTCTAAGTTGTAAAGAAAATGTGAATAATTGAAATAGTCTACAGCTTTAAAATTTTACCGTTTTTAGGTAGACACACTACGTAACTAGCCCTATTGGAAAGTTTCTACGTGTTTTTCCTCCACGAGCAAAAATGTAAAAACAAGTCCTGCTGAGTTTTTGCGTCAGTTCTGCTCAGGTCTGAGGCAGTAACTTTAGTGAACCGATGGTGAGTTATTTGACACGCGGTTAAACTATTTGAATTCGGTTAAACGTGGAATAATGGTAATTCACTTATTATTATTTATTTCTTTTAATCTTCATGCCTATACCGACGTAGATATGAAGCGGCGTTGAATTCCACCGCACAAAACAGTATCACTAAAATAAGGGATTTCAGTTCGTCTTCGCCACTATTGTTAAGAATAAAGAAATTAACTGGAAAACTAAAATAATGACATTGGAATTGACTCGCACAACCAACCCCAATGACACAGTCACAAATGTAAACGAAGTCGTTTATATTGAGTGACATATTGAGGTTATTGCTTCAAAATATTATAGAGAAAAAGATACATGAACGAATCCTATATTTTAACAATGCTCTACGGCGCTCTACGCGCTAATACAAACATGTCTATTTATATAAGTAATATAAGAAATCGATTTAAATGGCCATAGATTTCCCTGAAATCGCTAAAACATAAAATTACTAAACAACAAAAAAATAGAATTATCTATTATTCGATTCGAGCTTTTAAGTGTCGCTTCGATTCTGTAGTCAAATGGAAGTAACTACTCACGAAGCCTGATATATTATAATATTATTAATTACGGAGGTAATTCTGACCGCAGTGGACTGAAGTGGGTCACGGGTGGACTACATTGAAACCGTTAACGATAATTAATATAGCCTATAGCCTACAGCCTCCCTCGATAAGTGGACTATTCAACACATACAGATTTTTTCAAACCGAACCAATGAGTCCTGTCCTGATAACTCTTTCAGCCAAACAATATTTTCAGTTTTATAATATTAAGTATAAGTACATTTAATATTACAATACCACATGATATTGCAGCGCAATTTAAAAAAAACGTTTTCCCAGTCTTATTAGGTAAAGTAAGGTTCATTCACAAAAAATTCAAAATATTTTTAATTTTTTTATTATAAATGAGCGAAAAATGTCTCTTGAAACTATTTAAAAAAATGTGTCTTGATACTACGTTTGAATTTGAGTTAGCCAAACAAAAAAAATCACTGTAAATATCAAATTAAAGAAAAAACAACACCCACCCTCCAACACTGCCACTACACTACAAGTCCTATAGGAACTCTATTTTTTTAACTCTCAATTTTTTTGTTAATTTCTACGACACTCGCGCTAACACGACGACAAGTGGATTTGAACTGAATTATTTTATTACCACACGCTATTGCGTGACAATGGGCGGCACCCACCATTCCATAAAGACCTGTTCTTATACTAAAAGACTTACGAACAAGAGTTCTAAACGAAATGGTCGTTTATAACCATTTTGTAATCACCCTGTTACACCATGATATAACTATATACTGACAGGTCAAGCTATTTCGGCTGAATTTAACTCCGCCCTATAGAGCTGTCTCGCTTGCTGTTATTAATTTAGAAAGAGATAAGTGATGAAATTTCGTATGAAAAGTATGCCTGTAACGATTTTAATTAGGTTTTGAATAATGTACTCACTCGTTATAATGAATTTTAAGAGAAAATTAAACAGGTTTAACTAGGAGTTAATTTCTTAGTTAAATCGTTGTTTTTAGTACAAAGAGAGATTTATAAACGTGTTTTTGATTTAAGTTGTATGACCATGTTTGTTGGTACTAATAAAGGCACATATATCACTAAAAGTAACGTAGCGTTTGGCGCTCCGTTCTCTCTGACTACGCCGCTAGGAATAAAGCGTGAAGCTAAGTTAAGTTACATCACTAAAAATATAAGATAGGTAGGTAGATACAAACAGTACAGAAAAATTAATATGTCGTTGTTAATACCTCGTTATATTTTGAAAATTGAGCAGATTGTGGGTGCCTAGTGCCTCTTCTGTTCAAGAAGACTCTGGGGTTAAAACGAGAAGCTATTTTTATAGCTAGAGCAGAACAAAAATATGTAGAGATAGAGATAGAGACTATTAAAAGAATAGAAGCCGTCGTAGCTATTAGAAATTTCTAACCGTGTCATAGGTGTAGAAGTTGAAGGGGCTGAGTGATCCGTGTCCACCCCAGAATTCTAACTAGCAAAAAATTGTGTCTAGAAAGAAATTTGACATAAAAGAAGAAGAGAAAGTCCAGGTACTGGATAGAAAATATCTCCAGATATGATCATAAACCTTGTGACACTGTTCCCCAAGCACCGGTCAATTTTCGAGACATTGTGGGGCTCAACGCCGTCATCAAAAACAGGTGTGCAATGTTTTTAGTTAGTAGGTAGGTATATTTATAAGTAGTGAGGTGAGCCTTTAGGTTATAAATTACTACGAGTATTTAAATGATTGTTCATTGATGATGAGTACAATCGAACCCGTGACTTCTGAAAGAACCATGCAGACCTCTTGGCTCGACTTTATTGCCACTCCTTTGTAAGGATGTCTAATTTTCGTAATTAATAATTTAGCAAGGAAGGCTGAGGAAACCTAGTGGTAAGTCACTCTGTTTCCAGAACGCCGCACTTTCTCTTGTTTCCAGAGCGATGAAATTAAATATAAAAAATATTTCCTGGGAAGTGAACCTATAACTATCACGTTTACAATCACACACTGTGCCACTGCACCACGACAACTTTTATATCAAAATTTATTATTATTATAAAACGTTTATTTTCGAATAGGAACAATAGAGAAATAAAATAATTTAAAAAAATCTCCAATTAAATAATAACTAGCCTACTTAAAAGTCTCATCATTGAAAACATTTTATCGAAAAAAAAAATACTAATAAAAAGAGACAAAAGTATATTTCTTTTTTCCCCTATTGTGCTTTAATTAGAGGCGTGGTCAAAACTTTTGAGCCAATCGCGTTGAAGTGCGACAAAGATGGAAGATTTTTTATATGGAAAAGAAAGAGAGGTCGACATGTTTATAGGGAACTTACGCACTTAAGGTAGTGAATTAAATTGATTGGTTTGTTGTGGTTCACGTTTTTTTTTGTTTAGCTTCACGCTTTATCCCGTATACAGCAGGGTAGGCACAGATAATCTAGTGGTTGAGTGGCGGAAGCCCAACTTTACTATATCGGGTGGGAATCGAATCGACAACCATCGCAATTGCAGTCACAAGCTTTCCCACTGCGCCACGGTGGCTTTTATTTATTTTATTATTTTTACTTTTTTCATAATTAAAGGGCAAGTAAGTAGAACCAACATCCATTTTGACAAAATTTTATATTTACCTATATCTATAACATTAGCAGGATTTTTTAATATTTTTATCTCTTATAATAGTGTAAATATCAACTTTAAAGTAAATAAATTATATGAATATTAAATGAGTAGTTTTCGCATAACCTAATAATGAGTTTCCCACACGCGGCTTATCAGTTATGTTTGTTTGTTTGTATTTTGGCAAGTGATACCCGCGTTCACATGCGGTGCACCACGCGACCAAGGAATGAAGGATCATTTTTATTAAGTCAAGCTTTATCCCATATACCTACAACAGGGTAGGCTCAGGGAACCTACTGTTAGTATGTAGATACTCCATGTAACGCTTCGTTTTGTTTCATAAGCGAAGAGATGAAAATAATTTATACCCCTATTAGAAATGAAACCCACAACCATCGCTATAACATTCGAATGCTGTACCTCTAAGCCACGGCCTGTTAAACAAAATATAAAGTAAGTATTTTATTAACTACTGAAAGCGAAAAAAAATCAAGAGTTAGGGAACGTAATCGTAGTTTGTAAATATTATCTCCTTTCTGCGTACTGTAAATACGTCATTGTTGCACTAAATACTCGAAATGTCCTAACTATGCGCGACGTGTGGCTACAACATTAAAAAGTAAACATTTGACACTATCTGTAACAGGTTGGTAATTTATAGCAGATCAATCAGTTCGAAATTTAAAATATTTATTTATTTATTTAGTGTCATTTTTAGGCATAATGGCTTTGGATATTGGTCAGAAAGAATCACCATTTTGAATGGAAATGTGATGTGGAGTGTTTAGTACCTAGTGGAATTTTCAACACATACAACATACAACACACTCTTATTAACCTGTAGGCAAGTTCTTGTTGCGTTAGGTCTTGATTGAATTGTAATGTAAATTCTAAGGGCGAGAACGAGTTTCTGAAAAAATATATAAACAAAAAAAAATAGACCTAAATCCGTTTCCATAATCCTAATGGTATAATAAATACTACTTTTATGGCTGGGTGAAATCTATTTTTATGTTTGTTTCTAATAAGTCGCGCGTCCAAGTAGATGTTAACGCGATGTGGGTTCGATTCCCATCCAGAGAAATGATGTATTTTCATTTTCTCGCTATATTAAGTACCTACATGCACGTCGATGAAATTTATTTATATGTTCGTTTACATTTTGATGATACACCATCCAGATATTAACGCGACGATTGTGGGTTTGATTCTTACGCAGGGAAACGATGTATTAATTTCTTAGCTCTAGTAAGAACACAATGCTTGATGTTGACTTTCATCATCAACACACAATGTCTCGAGAATTGAAAGGCAATAGAAGGACGGAGTGCCTTAACACCATATTCCCTCTGCCTAACCCGCTATACGCGGGATAACGTGAAGGATCAAGTACAACGAAATTATAATTGCACTTAAAAACAAATACCAATCTACAGATAGGTAGGATATAAATCGCGTCCTTTAGTCGCCTTCCCCTCGAGATATTATAAGCGTGGACGTGAACCGGCAACTTTATCCATAAATACGGCGGCCATCTTGCCACTGTCAAACTTTGAGCGTCCAGAAATTAAGCGATTTCAGCTTTGTACGCTTTGAATTCGCTTTGTTTTTGAATTTGAAGCGATTTAAAAATATAGGTTGTAGGTTTGACCTGTCACGTGCGTTGTGATGTGATGTTTTTCTTTGTAGTTTCAAGTTCTATCCAGCATATAGCAGGCTGCAGGATAGGCAGGGGGTGCCTAGTGTTAAAGCACTCCGCTCTTTACCTTCCACACAATTTTCAAGGCATTGCGTGTTGATGTCTCAAGAATATGTCGAAAAAGTGGTAAATGGTACCAAATTATCTTAGCCTACCCTGCTATGTGTGGGATACAGCGTGACTACGTGAAATTAAAGAAAATCAGTTTTATCCCTACTTTAAATATGTTTGTCTATTACTTATATTTTCAAAACTGAGAAGAAAACTGAGAATAGAGTGTTATTACACCACATTGTCTCCACTTGTTTAGCCATTAGAAGCTAAACCTTTACCTATAGGTACTAAAAATGCAAGCTACATTATAAAGTCAATGATCTTCACAGACGACTGACATCACTGACGTACCCAACGTCTGTCAGTCTCAGTGATAACAGTGATAATGCCGTGGTAACATTTTATATGATAATAAAAGAACACTTAGATAGGATTTTAAATTATAATAACAAGTTTCTACCTAAATATGTATTGATATCATTTTAGAGTTGGATTTTCCGATAAACAAGTAATTTTTTGTTTCACGTTTTATCCTGCACATAGCAAGGTAGGCAGAAGGAAACTGGGAACCTATTGTTAAGACACTCCGTCCCCATTAAGACATCTCGTTCTCCACTTTTCGTTGAATTCTGGATACATTGAGTGTTCAGTGGTGAAACTCAACGCCACGCTCTGCCTCGTTACAAGACCGAAGAAACAAAAGTAAAAAGTGTAAAGCTATATAAAATATTTTCACACGAATGTCCCATAATCTTACAAAATGATTTCATCTTAAAATTAATAGATAAGTTACAAAAATATATCGCATTATTGACAGAAGATAAACCGCGACCTAATTTAAACATGTCCAAACTCCAAAGCGATAAAACGCATTAAAAAGCAAATAATTCATACTTAGCTGTCAGCTGTCAGGTGTCAGAGTTGACAGGTGTCAAATGATTCGGAAATTACGGTGTGATTGAGGCGCGCTTACCGATAAGTGTCGACATTATTTAACTTGTTGCACGTCATGATACGTACCTACTTCCTTTTAAATTAATGTTTGAGAGGAAAAAATAATGTGTTAGACTGCTGGATTCGAACATGTATTTTTTTTAGCTTCATCCTGTATCCCGTATACGTACGTAGCGTAGGCAGAATCTAGCGCTCAGACATTTAGTTTAGTTCATTCTGTGTTGAGTGGCAGAACTTACCCCTTTTATATATTAACCGTAGCGAGGAAAGGAAAATAATTTATTTTTGCAAGTGGAAACCGAACCCACACCCGTCATATTGACGCCAACGCACACATGACGTGCCGTTGCACCACGATCGCCTGAAATTTTTAATTAGCTAGTACAAAAAAAATCGGGAATATTATATTGTTATAATCACGTTAGAAACTCAATTTGGTCCACATGTGATAATTGTATGATCATGAAACCTGGCCAGTACACGCAATAGGGTGTGGGTTCAATTCCCACTCAACAGAAGGAAATATTTAACATTTTAATTTTCTCGTTCGGGTAACGAGGCACTGCTCGTTGTAGAGTTCTGCCACTCAACACGCAATGCCTAGAATTCGACAGAAAGAGAGAGCGGAGAAACAAATAGGGGCGAAGTACCTAGTCGATTTTTTTTTGTTAAAAATTATCATTATTTGACGGTTTTTTATTACATAGATAATATATTATAAATAAGTAAAGTTAAAATTCGAACCGGCTACCGCGATGACCCCCACAGGCTACATTTGACCCCAAATACACCCAACTAGAACAAACACCGCTATCTCCACAGTAGCACTCCACTCGCATTTGTGATAAGCTAATGCATTGTATCGCCTAAACTGACCATCGAAATCTTAAATCTTAATACTAATATGGTATTTGGTTTCGCCTTTTTGCTAAAACATTAATTACAAAAAAAATCAAAAATGAAATCAGCTTCACGCTGTATCCCGCACACAGCAGGGTAGGCAGAGGGAACTTAGGGATTTTTTCAAGGCATTGCATGTTTATTGGCGGAGCTCAACGCCGGGCTTTTGCATTACTGTCAGAGCGAATAAATATAAATATTAATAAATAATAATTCATTCTCTTGAGTGTGGGTCGAACCCACAAGTTAGTTAGTCGGTTAGTACACAAAAGTTTCACTTAACGCAAAAATTCGGTAATGTTTTTAACTTTATTTATTTTCTGTTTGTTATTCATATGTCTAAGTTACAGTCATTAAAGCATTCGTGCCGTAGCACACAGCGTGTGAGGTACGCACGATTATTCAGGATTCGATTTCCAGTCGGAGGGATTGACAAAACAAAGCTCGGCGTTGAGTTTCACGGCTTAACACGGAATGTCTCGAAAATTGTGCAGCGCGTGAGAAACGGAGTGTACCTATCAACGAAGTTACCTCTGCTTACCTTGCTATATGCGGGATAGCGTGGAGCTATAAATAAAATTCCTTGTTTCATATATATAAAATTGGCGATTTAAATTACAATTTTTCAATACTGATCACAGTAAATTAATGCAAATGTAACAGACGTACATATTAACATATTATTACCTATATGTATATACATACCGGCCACCAGCTACCGGCCGCCGGTCATATGTTTGCTTTCACTCAGCGTCACTTAGCGTCAATTAGTGGTTGTGATAAAATATTAATTCTCTATGATAGCCGTACACACAGTAGGCAGGTACACACTGTTTGTATTGTAATCTAGCTGCTGGGCTTTTTGGAAATTGTGGTAAGTGTGGGTACTAATCCGGTTCCTGTTATTACCATTTATGTGGCGGATGATAAGAGACCAGTCCTGGTACAGGGGCACAAGCAACAAAACAAACGTAAATACGCCAGGTTGTGGGTTCGATTCTCATTTCATTTGCTCGCTCTGGTAACGAGGCAAGGCGCGGCGTCTAGTTCCATTACTCAATACACAATGCCTTCAGAATTTAGCAGAAAGTGGGGAACGGAAATATTTAATGGGAACGAAGTTTCTTAACACAAGGTTCCCATGTTAGTATGTAGATAGCGTATAGCTGAAAAAAAAATGTGGAAGAAAAGTTAATACGAATTGTGAAAAAATGTCAAAAAGTATTTATGAAGCAAGAATGAAAAAAAGATAAATGGAGATGTGATCTTTGCGTAGGATATGCGGACTTGCGAAGTCTGTTTAGCTGACTGAATCCATAATGAAGAGCGAGACACAGAATGGCAGCTGCTAGCGGGCAGTAAGGTGGGCAGAGCGAAGTGCTTAGACACTCCGCTCCCCACTTCCCGGTGAATTTTCGAGACAGTGCTTGTTGCACTCAACTCAAAGATTCGGTAGAGCTAAACTTCCTGCTTAGTTTACTAGAATAGAGAGCGGGGAAATGAAAATGAAATAAATAAAAGTATTCCCCTGAGCGAAGATCGTACGTCGTCGAACCCTCAATCATTGCGTTTTCAGTCAGAGGCTACCCCACTGTGCCATGACGGCCTCACAACGGTTTCAACATAATATTTGTCCGTATTCATCATATTTAAGTTACTCGTAAGAAATTAACTTAATATAGTACATTTAAATACACTTATCATATAGTTACTTACATAAGAGTGAAAGTAAATACCCGCGAGGTATATAAAGCGTGTAGGTAGGTAGCAGAGTGGGTGCGATTAAAACAATTAACTGCGTGAGAGGACGTATCGGACGCAAGTCATAGGAGGTAGCGAGAAATTATTAAAATTTTCTTTGAAACGTTTCGTTTTTCGGCTCTGGAGGAAAGGAAGGTAAAAAAATAAATAAAAATATTTTATTATTAAAAATATATTACTAAATTACGTTAGTGTAAATAAATTGGCGATAAGGCATAAAAACTGGTAGCATTTTTTATTTATTTTATACTTATGTACAAAACTTTTCCACTACTGACTAACAGACAGACAACGTACAAATTAATTTACTTACTTAGAATTAGACTTGAAATTTTACATGTTGATTAAAATTGTAACACAAAAAACAAATTCTGCACAATATAGATATAATATAATAATGGCGACATAACGCGTCGCTTGTACGACAATAAAACAATTAGCTGAGTACGCGTGTTGGTGCGTGGTGGCGGTGAGAGCGTGGCTTATTCTCTACTGTATGTATTTTTTTAAATATATCTATTTATATGTTAGTGTATCTATATGAAAAAATGTACGTTTGTGTATTGGCTCACACTAATAATTTTATAATTCTTTAAAATTATTATTGAATAATAAAAAACTGCAACTAAATGAACTTCAAAAATAGGTTAATTATTATACTTTATAATAAATAGAAAAGATCCACCAATTTCCACTTTTAAACCACATAAAATCATTATAATGCCAAAATATGAACTGTAGAGGAGGAATTCATACAGATACTATACCTATGTTCGCTTACGGATGGATATAAATGTAATACCGTCGTGCATTCGCAACTGTATTAATAATATAAGCTAGTCGACAGATAATCATATAATTAAGAATATTTAGACATTTTTAATACCAAAAGTAGTTTGACGCTTTTGCCCGCATAGTAGAGTAGGCGACAGGAACTCAGACACAGCACGATGAGTGCTAGCTCAACGAAAAGAAAATAACGCAGTCCCCAAGTGAAAATCGAACCCACAACAGCCTTAACTGGACTTATTTTACATAGCATTCTATATTATATTTATAATATTAGTAAGTAACTCTTATTATTTATCTCTTCCAATATATCTTTAAATATATTATTTATCTCTTCCAATTACACATTTTTAATATTAGAGTCACTTATAATAACTTAAAATGTCATACAGAAAGACACAAACTAATTAACTTTTCAACTTCACAGCTCTCAACATATATTTATCTAATATACATACATACATATATCTAAGTAAGTATGTATGTATGAGAGCCTGAAAGGACAAAACGTTCCATACATATACGTACTGTATACACCGCTGTGTAGAGAGTAGGCGCGATTAAAACAATTAACACAGATGGAGAGAGCGGTGTGGTGCAAGTTGTGAGAGGCAGAGATCTAGTGTTATAACGTACGTATTTTTTATATAGACTGACTACAATATATTTAAAATTATAGTTATATTTAATTAGTATGTTGATGTTTTTCAAATTATTTCAAATGTTTTATGAAAGTTCCATTATAGAAATATTGAATTATTTTTGTTTCGTGTAGGCTATCATATGTCAGCGTTAAAAAGATAAGTATTTTATATATCACTGAACACTTAATGTTTTTTAGTACTTTAATATTTAACTTATATCGCACTTAGACACAACAAGAGCTAATGCTCCATTATCTCTAATATAATACAATTGTTTATATTATAAATTATTAGATTGGCCAGTCGTGGCGCAGTTCCACCACTCAACAAGCAATGCTTCGAAATTCGGCAAATAGAGAACGGAGTGTCTTAACTCTTAACACTATGTTTTCCCTGCCTACCCTGCTGTGACCCCGCTACCGCCCCTCCCGTGCACAGGTCTCCGTCAGCAGCTCGCAGCGTAATTCGTCGGGTAATGGCTCCCTCGGCAGATCTTTAATCTGAGCGCTAATTGGACGGCGGGCAGGGACGGACTCTGTTTTATTTTATATATTTTATTAGTTTATTGTATTTATTTATTACAACTTCAAGCTTTTCCTAAATAACGTGATTCAAGATTTCGAAAGATTGCATGTAGTTATTAGACTAGAGACTGGACTTAGAACGTGCGGTATCGCGCGGAAATCTGGCCTGGAGGTAAGTTAAGGGGTTAAGTGAAATACTTTACAAGTATCGCGTTTGGTTGGTGGCACTTATCGTCAGTCAATTTTTTTCGAATTATATAATATAACAACAAAAAACTAGCTTAAACTAAAATATTAGGTTATTTAAGTCGAGCTCCGAGTATTACAGTTTGTGTTTTATTCTGTCAATTGCTTGAGATATTATATAAGTACGACGGATGTGGTTTTTTTTAATCTTTTGAATTTATATATTATAATTAATCTAAAGAAAAATAACCATTTCGTTAAATAAAAATTCAACCCACAACTACTGATTATAATCAAATATTTCACAACTGAGCCCCAATAGCGTCAAAAACATAAATAATTATATTAAATAAATTATACAAAATACTGGCGGTGCCGTGAAGGAGGCAGAAACGTTGGCAGTTAGAGTGCAATAAGTACCGTTTTCACTAATCTAGGCAATTAGTCGGGGGGTGTAGTCCAGGGGGTGGTGGTTAAAATACGTCTTTTAAATTATTATTTTTTTAATTTTACGTTATATCAAACATATAGCAGGGTAGGCGGTGAGAACTTAGTGTCAAGACTTTCGGTTTTCTATTTTTCATTTCAATATTTTGAAATAAGTATTATTTATAATAGACGAAAATGTATATTTTTTATAAGGACTCATACGAATTAGGAATTACATTGAGATCAATAGGATCAGGATCAGTAGTAAGAACTACTGTCACTTTGAATCTGTTTAAGCCGGTATTATTATTTAAAAAATATTATGTAACTGTCTAAATATAAAGTGATTATAAGTTTTTAACCTTATACAGTGACACTTTGAATAATATAATAAATATATAGTAGTTCTAAGATGCTACTCAACATTTTTTTACACATCTAATTCACAATTAGTGTTCGACCGAAACAACGTCTCTGTTTTAACCGAAACTGAATCCTATCTGATACGGACGTAAATTCAATTTATTTTGCCTAAAATCGAAATAATAGCTGAAAGTGGCCAAATTCGGTATTCACCATGCAATATCTTTTAATGTATTTACAATGGATATAAAGTATCATTAGACTCTGCTCGAAAAATAAATTATAAACGAAATATTTTTTGTTATTATTTCTACGACACCACCCCCTAGACTATCGGGGGCGTATAAAGGAGCAAATTAAAGTCGCTAACGTGCTCAGCATTCATTCTGATTGCCGACAGACAACAGAGCGGGACTACACTGAAGTCGGATTTACTTATATACCTACGTAATGTTTATAAAGTTAATAATTCATTAAATAATTATAAGTAAATTAATATTAATATTATTTTAATTACGCCATTTTTTTAAGTCGAATCACAGGAGACGCGTTCGAGTGTGACCGTAAACGTGACAAGTTGTATGTCCGATTCCCACTCGAGGAAATTAAATATTTCATATTTTCATTTGTGTGAGAGAATGTCTTAATACTCTCTCTGCCTAAGCTGTTACTTGCGGGTTACAATGTGAAGCAGAGAGAAATATTTTAAAGAAAATGTTATGGAATTAAATGCTTCGAAGCACTACATAAAAATCTTGAGAACAAGACCAATAAAATAAAATCTGATTAAATTTCCAAAGAAGAACGAGTCACACATCACATGTGATCAACGATCACAGATGCACATACGCGCTTCACACTTGTACACAGGACTAACACGATCAACTATATTCGAAGAAAACAAATTAGGATGATCAACGCCATCTAGTGCTCAAAAGTATAATTATTAAAACAGAGCCACCGGCGGACGGCGAAATGTAAAATTATAAGGAGACAGTTTTGAACACTTGTATTCCATCTAGTGACTGAAAGTTAAATTAAGGTTTAAATATGGAATAAAGTAATTCGTAGTCTTATTATAGTTTAACTTTTCGTCAACAGATGGCACTGTTTTAAAGCTGCACTGTCTTTCTAAAATTCAACGCGCTATTTAAATGCGAATCTAAGTGCCATCCAGGATCAAAAACTTTTACTAGTCACTGAATCCTTTTTTAAATATTTTTTATGCCTTCATTTCAAAATTACTTGCAATATTTTTGTTTGAAACAATTTATTTCGTCTGTTATTATTACCAAAATTGATTATGAATGTTGTTATTATTTATTTATAGTTAAAATGACATTTATCGAGAAATGGGCGTGGGGATTAGGACACGCTTTAAAATTATGACATCTTTTATTTAAAATAATAAATAAAATGTTTGTACAAATTTCATTTGATACAATTTTATATTTAATTCCTTTATTGTTTTTATGGCTGTGTTGTAAAACAAGCTGTATAACAATCCAGCAATAAATAAAACATAAAAAATATATTTGAACGGTACTCAAATTAGTGAACCATCACGAAACACGGGTAATAGGCGGGAAAGAAAATAAATTTAAAGTAGTCTCCGCTTAAAGACTTTTTTATATTTAAACACCAAAAAATAAGAAAGATAAAAGTAAGAAAAATAAAACACACAATATATACGCTAAAACTTTAATATTAACAATAATATACTCTACATGTTACAATAAATCTTCATATAAATACTCTACGGGACATTGCCTTTGACAGCTGTCACTGTCACCGTCGCCGTTACCGTGACACTGACAGGCGCGGGTGTACAGATAAAGTAACTCTCTATTACGGTACAGACTCTAAACACTGACACAATAAGCGTGAATCTAAAACCGTTTAGACATTTCTAACAATATCTGAAATCATCACAGCAAATTAGGGGCCATCTTGACCGTTTTCCTGTTCTTGTCACAACTGATTGAATTTGGAAGAGACAACTCTTATTTAGTGCGAGTTCACATATTTTACTTTTATACTTACATTTTTATACATTTTTAAAGCGTTAATCCACACTTGCGAAGGAAAAATAACTTTTTTAAAAAAAGTATCAAAAATGCTTTTCCAAGAGGCGCGGTTTCAGATCCCACTACAGTCAATTTTTTATACGTTTTCTAGAAAGGCATTTTATCTAGAAATTAATATATTAATCAGCAGTTCGAAAAATATTTTTGTTTACATAGATATTTCGTATTTTATTACTTATAATAAATTACATTTACAAATGTGATGTTAAGAAAATTAGAACTTCCTACCCCTTGCCACAAAACGATGTCATTTATAGATGGCCCCTTACTACTAAATCAGTATTTTCTTTTTTTCAATTCAATACATAAAAATAACATACAATATAATATATACAGATTTGGGCTATTTCTTTTTTTCTATTACTGAGGTATTTTGAAAGTAGTAGTAGTGGTGATTTGAAAAATAATATTTAGTTAGTTTCTGAACGTCTAACTCATTTAAGTACATTTATTTATTTATATGTAACTACAGTACACATATTTAAAAAATTACACATCTATGGACACTTGAATTGACTTAGCTGTAAAATTTTGAAAAAGAAAATAGTAAATACCAATCAAAATTTATATAATAATATCTATTTTGTTTATATTTTATATATTTATGTAATTCACAATAACATCAATATGTATACTGTTAGAAGGCGAGAGTGTGGTCATGCATAATGCCAAATTACAAAATTAATATGTACATTGTACATTATATGCATCTGTTAACAATAGTATAATATACATTTCTAAATCAAATCAATAAACAAGAATTCAAAAATTTAATTTTAATTAGCCATCGAGCGGGCGCCTCCTTAGTTTTCTTATGAGTCGTACTTTTTACGACATAACGAACGAAATAAGTAATAATAAACATATGTATGTAAATATTTTAAAAACACTGAAAAATTTCAATGCTAATGTATCATTCTAAACGAGAACTAATGTTTGTAATGTTTCCAATAATGCAATATGTTAGAATCATCTGATGATGTATTTGTATAATTGTAATTAGCGACTATTATTTAAAATGAAATAGACACATTTGGAGCATTTCATTGATGCAGATGTTTTTTTTAATTATGAAATTTTCTCATTATCTAGTTGAAATACATAACAACAGGACGCCCAAGACATGTTTTTAGAATACAACATTCATCATCATCATTTCAGCGCACCTGCTAGGTTATTTAATAAAGACACTCTCGCCGCAATATGTATAATTCTAAAAATTAAAGAAAGAAAAATAAAAAACCTTAATCACATATCAATCCTGTACGAATTTAACAACAATTTTAAAACTTATATCGATAAAGCGTTTCGACATTGCTTATATTAAACTGAATTATTAATAATAAATGTACTTTATTTATTTACATTAAATATCGCGGAGCAAATAATTTTGTATTATTGTAATAAAAATTTAATTCGAGACTTCTTTTTTTAATATCTATTAAAATATATGTTAATTCAAATGACAATTATCTTATTAATATTATTATTTATTGATATATGTCAAAACACAAAAATCTTGTAAACATGTTAACGCCAATAGTTTAATTTTTATTTAAATTATAATTGAAATTTTTAAAAAATCACCATCAATCCTTATAATTGAGAATCATTATCAAATGTATTAGTCAATTGTCAAAAATCAAAAAAAATAATAATTTTATTATTTAAATGTAAACAATATTTTCTGTTATTTTTACTCTGTTACTCATTATATTTATTTATAATCTGTGACAGATAAAATATTTTATTATCTTTCAGTTTTTTTGTTATCTACATATACATATATGTCTAAAGATGTTTTTGAAAATATTTCTTTTATTATATAGATAAAACAAAAACAATACACATGCTATTATACTATTTATAATAAACAAATAGGATAAAAATAAAAAAAGAACAGAAACAACTTCAATATACGAATAGCTGAATTATTAAAAGTTTTCTTTTTCATTTTAAATTAAAAAATGAAATAAATAAAAAGGCATAAATAAATTATGTGAATCTTAAGAGCAAAATGTTAACTTAAATTAAAATGAAACAGAAGTAATGTACGTACGTCTGGGTGTTCCACTATAAATGCTAAAACTAAAATGGTTTATAACAAAAAAAATGACTAGACGATTTCCAACGTGAGATCTCTGCGCTTATCTCGAGAGGTGAGACTGAGCTTTTTGAACGCCGTGATTTTTTACTACAACTAAATATTAATATTGAAAAGAAATCAACCAACTACAACTTTTTTTTCTTTGAAAGCAAATTAAAATTAATTATTATTTTAATAGATATTTCTCCTTAAAATTAATTAATTTAATTGAACCAAGTATAAAAAATTTATAAAATAATGGTCGTTCAAAACGCTCAGTCAATTTACCACAATTTGGTTTTCAAACGTTTATTATTTATATATATCTAAATAATATTTTAAAACTGCATCAAAATCCACTTAAATACAACACAATATAATTTTTTTTTAATATTAATAATAATAATTATTAAAAATTCTTTAAAATTTTGATATTCTATTGTACGTGTGCGTTTATTTTGGCGTGTCCCGATATAATTAATTAATAAAAAAATTGATAGAAAATATATCACTTTAATTTATATAATCAAAATCAATAATAACAAATAAAAAAAATATTGAAATTGATTTTTTTATTTTGTAATTGGCAACATTACGTCAATAATTTATTCCTTTTTGAGTAATGGCAGCATTGCAAGTGTATTGTAAATATATTTTCTATCAATACAAGTATGTAGATATGTGTTAGGTTGTGGATAAGTGCGGTGTTTAACGCCGGCCGTTGCGGGCGTCGGGGTGGGGGCGGCGCGGCTGGTTTAAACCTGGATTTACAACATTATTTGCTATTTTATAATAACAGGACCCTCAAGTGGAAAAAATTAATAGTAACTTTAAGTCTAAAATATTTTTGTAATTATGAAAAATAAGGCAAAACGGAACAAATTTAATTTCTTTTTAAAATCTTATATTTTTACTTCAAAAATAATAAAATTACATTTTGAGCGACGGAACTCAACGCTGTAGTTTGTGTTTGTGTGTAGCTCAGCGTAACTATAAACATTTTTACAGCCTAACACTACTCATATAAATAATAATGTTATTTATACGAGTAGTGTTAGGCTTCAATTTTTTTAGGTTTTAATTTTTTAGCTTCACGGCTTTTAGCAGAGAGGGAACTTGGGAACCTAGTTGTAAGACACTTCCGTTCCCAACTTTCCTCCGAATTCTTAGGGCATTGTGTGTTGAGTGGCGCAACTCAACGCCGCGTTTTGCTTCGTTAACATTATTATTAATATATTAGTTAAAAAAAAAATATAAAATATTACAAAAAGTAAATCTCAAAGTAATGAGCTTCTCTATGTACAGATATATATAGAAAAATAAATAATAATGAGAATAATAGAAAAAGATTGTCATTTATTGTTTATTACCTGTAGGTAGCGGACCTGGAGACCGCCGGCACCACGTCCCTGGTGACATCTACAAGAAACATATTTCAACATTTTAATAAAATATAGTACGGTCGACGAGTCGTGGTTGGAGTTGGCTAAAGATTTTGCATTTGCTGCGTAGATTTTTTTCAGTATTCGTTGACAGTGATCTGAGCCACACTCAAACACACATAGTGTTTGAGTGTGGCTGTGTGTTTCTGATAGTAAGAGTATGTTTGCTAGGTGTGTAAATATACGTTTCTGAGAGTGAGCGTATATTTCAGAGTATTTGTGTGTCTAAGAATGGGGGTAAGTGAGTCTGTCTGTGAGTTGGCGTCTGTATGCCTGAGTGTGTGTGTCAGTGAGTGATTGTACGTGGAGGGTCTTTGATGTGTGGCTGAATGTGTGTGTGTATGTGTGTGTGTGTTTGTTAGTGATTTTATTTATCTGTTTGTCCTGTGACCTGTCGTATGAGGCAGGGTGGGCGGCACAGAGGGCGCGCGCGGCGATCGTCGTCGCGGCGGCGCGCGTGCGCGTGAAGCGGCTCGCGCGGCACCGGGGCTCGCGGCTGGTCTGCGGGGGAACGAATATATGACATAATTAAAACTATAAAAATGTGATTAAAACAATTGCTTATTGTTCCTACAGTACAAATAGAATAATTTAGCACCGTAAAGTTGTTACGTGTTCTGACTAAATATATTTTAATGAAAGAAAACTTTATTGACATTAAATTTTCAGCAAATAATGATATCATCTATATTTTTGCTTCATACTGTATCCCGCAAAAGGCAGAATAGGTAAAGGGAACCTGGGAAACTAGTTATAAAACACTCGGTTCCCATAAAACACTTCCGTACCTCACTTTCCTCCAAATTTTGGAGGGATTCCGTGTTGAGTGACAAAATATTGACATAAATTGTATCCTGTGTTAATATGATACATAAGCTACATAATCATAAATTTACGTCTTAGGCTGTTCAATAGTTTTGCGTGAAAGCAGAACAAACATCGGTCACAATTTTATAATAATAGCAGGACTTCAGTTACTATTTTATTAAGTTATTGGACCATTCCAATACCCGGCATTTTTGATCTTTAAAAAAATCAGCTTCACGCTGTATCCTGCACACAATAAGGTAGGCAGAGGGAACATACTGTAATGATACTCCGTTCCCCATTTTCCGCCAAATTCTGGACGTATTGCGTGTTGGATGGCGGAACCCAATGCCGTGCTTTGTCTGGATACCAGAGCGAAGAAATGAAAATATTTAATATTTCTTTTCCTCTAATGAAAATTAAACCCATAACCTGTCGCGTTTACAGTCACACACTTGTGCCCCTGCCTGCGTCATGACAGTCCTCAATAGTGTTGAATTATCTTAGAAATACTTACAGTTATTCTTAACTTGCAGGTTACGTATGGAGTTGACGATGGCGCGCGCTGCAGAACTTAACTGCGTGTCATCTGTGGCCGTTCTAGAATATACAATACTTTATTGCAAACAAAAATATATGTATAATTATGCACAAAATAAGAATTAATCAAAATGTACAATATGGCGGCCTTAATATATGAAGTAGTATATTTAATTTTATCTATATAATAACGATATATAGAAAAAACTAACCATTTATATTCTTTTACTAAAAAGTAAGAAATATTAATTTTTTATTTGACATTTAAATTGATGTCCTACATACGCTATAAATATATTATCACAATATTGCTAAAAAAGTTTTCCTCAATATATATTATAAATTAATGAGAATAAGAAATTTAACAAATCCTATATTATCTAGCGACTCAACCATCAACATTAGCTAACATAGTGACTCACCCAACAACATTCCCATTGTACGTAGCAGGACAGCTACCCAACAGCCCAGTACCACTATTTCTTCTCGAAATCTGTTCTTTAATCTGTTGTATTCTCAATTGCAAGTCGCTATCGTCGTGGGTCTTGGTGTCGTCGCCGTACTGTCTCGAGGGGGTGCGCTTGGGCCGCGGGAGGTTACGGCGGTCCGTCTGTTTGTCCAGCATGGGATAAATTGGTTGTACTATGGGGTACGGTTGTGGTAACATTTGCTGAAAATTAAAATTCGTTTTATTAGCTTAACGTTATATTTCACACGTAGCATACCAGTCTGACGGGGCCCGGGAGACTGGTGATAAGATCATCAGTCTCTCTGTTCTCATAAACACACATCCATTTCTCATTTTTCGCCGAATTCTTAAGCCATTGTGAGTTGAGTGGCGAAATTATATGTTGAGCTTTGCTTCGTTACCAGAGCGTGGAAATAGAAATATTAAATAGCAAATCTCATTATTTTCTTGTTAAAGTGCGGAACGGAGTGTCTTAACACTCTAAGTTTCCTCTGTCTACGCTGCTGTGTGCGGGATACAGCGTGAAGCTGATCAACTTTGCCCTGCGACTCCCGGGAAGTTGGGAAAACCATGGACACAAACATATTGGCACATTGTGGGAGTACAACTTTTGTAGCAGGTACATCTCTTATGTAAACTCTCAAATAATAAAAACAACTTACCCCACTCAAATGAGGGTACACTAGATTGTACGGGGGTCCAACAGTGGGACACACGGTGGGGCACACATTGGGGCACATGGCGGGGTACACGAGGGGGTACAACTCTTGTACCAACAGTTTGTTTTGAGTTATTGGGAGCGGTTGCTGTACATTCTGCCATTGAAGTGGAATTTGATCTTGGTACTGTAATTATAATGATTAAGTTACTTATTAAAAAAACGTATAAAAATTTGAACGTCGTGGTATTCGAATCCGCGCCTCTTTGAAAACCGTCTAAGCGCTCTGACCAACTAAGCCACACGTTCTCATCGAGATACGTCGTCGTCGTCTTATATGCTTTGTTACAACTTATTTGTGTTGTTAAAAACATTCTTCAATATTGTCTCTGTAGGAAGATTTTTACAAATTTCCTAAGGGTGCATAACACTTTAAAAATGTTAAAAATGATTAAGTTATATTTTTTTATATAAAATGTTTAATTTAGAGCACTCTACTTATTATGATTACGACTTAAAAATATGCTTGATATGAATTGAATTGTTTGATAAAAAAAATCTATATTTAATATTTTATTTAAAAATAATAATAATACAGCTCCTTATTTTCGCAAGTATTACACATTTAGGTAATAATTACAAAATTAGTTTTAAAAAAATGCGTTGATCTATCTTTAATAATTATAAAAAACTTTTAATAATAATAAATAAAAAATAAAGAAATTGTTGCAAAATTACACTTATAGTGTACTTAAATTTATGGTGTTTTCTCTTTTTTCACTTACCGGATACCCGTGTGCGGGTAGCTGGGCGGGTAGTGGCGCGGGCTGCTGTATGAGGACGTTAGGCGTGTAGGAAGGAACTAATCCCGGGGGAACCTCCATTTGGTTGTATGTCATGTTGTACCTTATATTATAATAAAAGGTTATTTATAGTTTTTTTATTTCAACATATGGAAACATATCTAGAAAAAATCGTAATATAAACACACGCTAGTTTTTCACTTTATAATATTTTTTAAGGATTTTGCGCGTATAAAAATGTTCCTAAACGACACGTTTGTCAAATATTGGTAACAAATTGTCAAACAAAATAAGTTAAATGTTAAATTCGCTGACAAAAAGGAAGGGAAATGTAAATGGATGTCGAGTTTTGTGTTTTCTCGGAATAAAATTCAAGAAGTAAAATTCACTATTATGTGATTCTTTACGTATAGGATCTATTATATCTGTAAGTTAGTATGGAACCCTAAAAACATAAGAAAATAACTAAACATACCCTCTTGCAGCGTGCATATTCGTAGCGGCGGCGTTGGCTGTGACGGCGGGGTCGCAGGCGCCGCACGCGGTATTGAAGTCCGCAGCGTACGGATAGCTTGGGTCTGATAACACGTAAATAATTATAATATAGGTTTTAAACTTTAAATTAATCCATTCGAGTGTCTTAATGGGAAAGTACTATCGAGTTCCACTTCGTTCCCAGGTTCCCTCTGCCTACCCTGCTATGTGCGGGATACATCGTGAGCCTGAATAAAAAAGCGTTTATTACCAATCCTAAAAGTGGTATCGGTGTGAGGCGATGACGTCATCTGCTTGTGGTCCTCCGTCTGAACCAATTGTTGGTACATTTGGGCCGGAACCTGCTCCTGGGAAATTATAGGTTGAATTTAAGAATCAATTTATTAACATTTAACATGGAACTTTTGATGGGATGGAAATAATAGGGAATGGAGTGGCTTGGCGCTAGGCTTCCTCTGCCTACCCAGCTATTTACGGGATATCAATAACTCTAGTATCTTGTAAAACAAGCAGAGTGTGTGAATATATACATACATACTTAAATACGACAAAAAATATATATACTTACGATTCTGCAAGTGTTGACATACGGGTAGGCATTATGCGGCATCGTCGCTGGGTACATCACGTTTGTTAAAGACATCGGACCTGGAAAAAATATATAATTATGTAAAAAAACTAATATACATACAAAAATACAATGATATGAAATTATTAAATGAACAAATACAGTATATTTTGTTTTGTTATTCATAAATCTATGTTGAGTATTAAAGACCGCGCTTGTGCCTCTACGCTAGAGGCACAAGCGTACCGACACAGTAAACGGACAGTTGTGTGTATTTTCATTTCCTCGCTCTGGTGTTGAGGCAAAGTGGGCGTTGAATTCCGCCACTTAAGATGATATGCCCCGAGAATTCAGCGGAAAGTGGGCAAGGGAAGTCTTAATGGTGAACGGAGAACTTAACACTATGCACCCAGGTTTATAAAAAAAAACATACGTATATTTGGATCCGGCAACTGCACTGGAGTGACTTTCGCTTGAACAATTACTTGCTGCTCCGGCATTTCTTGTTGATGATAGCTTACTATATTTTGGGGTGATATTATCTATAACAAACATAATAAAATATAATGAAAACTTACCAAAAAATAAAATATCTCAGTACTTTCCGCCAGTTTATCTAACTTTAATTAAAATCATTTAACACTAGAACCGCCGAAGATTGACACCCTCCTAGAACCGCCGTCGTGACAAATTTGTCCCCTTCTACTTATTATATTGATTGTTGGTGTAAGACAAGAAAGTTATTAAAAATATATTTAAAATAATTCGTAAAAATATACAGACCATCTTTAATAATCAATTTAACATCAATTCTTATTCTTTAATAATTACCCTCAAAATATTACCAAATGTTACCAAAAAATATTTTTTTGGTAATCAAAACTAACTCTCATAAGAGCTACGTGTTGCTCTCGCTACTGTATAATACCTAGTATTTAGGCATAGGCTCTGGGCATCTAAAAATATACTTTATTCAATTGAAAATACGGTCGAAAGTGGATTAAAATGATTAACTCGATGCACTGCTACTAAATATCAGCCATAGCAAAATATACTATAGCCAAAGTGATTTAGAGCTGTA
>JAEBDU010000103.1:645046-738080 GCA_016802625.1 Heliconius numata
CCTCTTCATTCCTATATGTCTGTACGTAATTCTGTTGATATACCTCTTCTTTAACCGCTCTTTGCTCGAACGGTTTTTCATATCGATCGAAAGATCTCTGGTTCGCTTCGAACGACCTCTGATTAGCTTCGAACGACCTTTGATTCACTTCAACTGATCGTTGAGTAGTTTCAAAAGAGTTTTGATTTTCAAACGACCTTTGACTCGCTTCGAACGAGTTTTGATTTTCGAACGACCGTTTATTGGATTCAACCGATCGCTGGTTTGGTTCGTATTTTTTCTGGATTTCTAACCGTTGGTTTTGGTTTAAATTTTGGTGTTGGTCTGACGGTCTTTGGGTTGGTGATTCAAATCTTTTCACAATATTGTTGCTAACATTAGCTTCATATTTAATTTCTTTGGGGGTCTCTACGTCTGGTTTTTGCGTTTCGTAGGTCTCAGTTTGGTCTTCGTATACAGTTTCTGGTTCCTGTTTTGGTTCCGGCGTGAATGGTTTGGTTTCGTAATTTTTTTTCATCGGGCTGCTCGGGATGGAAGAAGGTTTCATTTTTTGTGGTGAATTCTAGAATAAAAAAATGTTATTAAAGGTTTTATTTTATTAAAGCTATGTAAAAATAAGTACTTAAAATATTCATATTTTTTATGTGTATTGGGTATAAATCTAACTATACTAATAATCTAGAGATACGAAATGGATGTACTTACTTGTACATATGATAACGAATGAAGTTTAGGTTCCGGCTGTTATACGGCAGCGAAACGTGGGTATTACAGAAAAAGAATGAAAGAAAAATGAATGCCGTGGAGGATTCCGCCATGCCGCGAGGATGTCACTGTGAGAATGAAGAACGCGCTCAGCTGGTTTGGGCACGTCGAACGAATGAGTGACGAAAGAATGGCAAAAAAGATTTATGATGGATATGGGAAATCACGGTTCAACTTCGAAAACACAGTATCAAAGATACTGGAGGAAGGTCGAGGAGGACAGTGGCCGAGGCGAAAGACGTATGTAGAGACCGTAGCGTTTGGCGCCCCGTTCTCTCTGACTACGCCGCTAGGGATAAAGCGTGAAGCTAAGCTAAGAGTATAAATCTACATAGCAGGGTAGGCGAGCTGGCGGAACTCCACTCTGCAGCCGTATTTATGTAAGTAATGAATATGTAAATTTTAATACTAACTATAGTTTTTTACTACTACTATAGGCAAATAAATATAATTTAGTGACATATACATTTTTATAATTCCTCATTTTCTATCCAAAGTTAGAAAAAATTAAAGTTTAAGCAAATTACAATAATTATGATATTTCATATATAAATATTTAATCTTCCTGACTTCTTATACAGTACGGTAAGTCATGGCCGCCCTGACGTAGGATGTAGGTGGCTGCGCTGATTTTATTTTAGAATTTTTCTTACTTTTGATTATTTTCTTGCCGAGTGCACAGTTAAATGTACAATATGAACGATATCCTTAAGCAGAAATCGAAGCGAAAACCATTCAAGAATACTATAGAATAAAATATAAGATAAATAAATACCTTTGCACTGGGCACTTTTTCTCCACCATCATGTCTTCTACACTCACAGCAACATTTTGTACGACACTCTTCTGATGGTTGACATTCACAATCTATAAAATATATAACTGTTTGAATATTTGAAGTTTATGTGGCCCTGTGGCACAAGGGTGTCTTTTCTCAATCAGGGAAACGAAATATTTTATACACGAATTTTCTCGGTTTGGTAACAAGGCAAAACGCGGGGTTGAGTTCCACCACATAATTCTGCGGCAAGTGGGGAACAAAGTATCTTAACATGATGTTCGCAGATTCTTTCTGCTTACCCTGCTATGCGCGGGATATAGAATGAGGCCCAAAAAGAATTTTTTTTTCTTCACGCTATATGCTGCATATAATAAGACACTCCGTTCTCCACACACTGCTGAAATTAGGAAGTGCCGTGACTCAACGTCGCGCTTGGCCTCGTTACCAGAGCGGGGAAATTAAAATATTAAATATTTAAATGGGAGTTGAACCCACAACAAGTTTTCAGTCGCACGCTTGTGCTCCAGAGCCACACCGGCCTTATCAAAGAATATTAATAGTTAAAAAATAATATACCAACCATTATCAATAAATGAGTGTTGCTTTTCTAATTTTCCTCTTCGTTTTTCATTGTTTAAATCTACCTGGAAAGTTTATTTCAAAACATTATATAACGATTACACTATAAATATGAGTTGTTTTTAGTTTCAGTTTCTGCATATAACAGGGTAAGCAGAAAGACCCTAGTGTAAGGACACTCTGTTCTCTTCTTTTCATCTAATATTTAATATTATCTTATATTTGTTTATCCTGATTTTTTTTAATATAATAGTCGTTAAGACATATAAAATCAATTACACGCACTTATATAGTTTTATTATAAGATAAATGTATAAAGTATAACAGACATACCTTCTCCTCGTCGACGCCGGCAGCGCCGCCAACGCCGCTCACGCGGTGCACGTAGCCGGCTGCATCGTACAGCACCGGCGGATTGTTGCGGTCGAAGTGGTACACGCTGCCGTCCGGGTTGGTGAGGGGACGACCCGTCTATATATCGAAAAGTAAGGAAAATTAAGTAAAGTGTAAAATACAATACAATACAATTAGATATTAATTCTTATATCAATATGTCAAAAAGCGGAGAAATATAGTGTCCAAGCATTAAGTTCCTTCTACAAACGATATGCCAGGCTATGAAGCTGTATACCTGCGGGTGTATGACGAGCGCGCCGGGTGGGACGGCGGACATGTCTGTGACGGCCCACAGGAACGTGGCGCCTTCTGCGCCTGGAACTGAACCCGCACCTACTGGCTCTGGACTCGCGCCACCTTTTGAAAACAATAAATTACCTAATATATTATTGCCGGCTTAGAGTGTAATACTTTGATATCATCATCATCATCAACTTCTATGAAACAAATTCTCAGCAGAGACAAAACATGTTTTTACAAAACTACGAGTACTTAGGTACATATATAAACAGAAGATTTTTAATTTCCAATATTATTTTAAATAAAAAAACAACTTTGAGTTTTCTTTTACACTTTCTTATCTTCGATCAGTAATACATAGATTAAGGATTACAGTCTAAAAACGGCATCGTCGGTATCGTCCAACCATGGCCAACGGGCGGACACGCTAAAATATCTGCTTTTAAAAACTCGGTAAGTACATGTTTCGGTAACACAGATTCAGTTTTATAGCACTTAAAAATCATTTTTAAACAATACTAATATTTCGTCGTTTGACTTGATATTAGCTACAACACTATCAATAATCTCGTCGAATATTGGTTGGTTTGGACTAAGAAAAATTGCTTTTGCAATTTTAAGCGTTATTGTCATAAAAATACAGTAGATATTTTTGTCCTTTGCGTCCGTCAAGTTTTACGAGCTCTCGTTAATAACGTGGAGTAAAATGTTTTACTATCCGTTACGCACTAATCGACACTTAATTTCATATAGTTGTAATTAGGATATTATACTTTATTGCATAAATAAAAAATATAGTTAATTGTAATATTGTATGCAAGTATACATACCGGTAGGTGAAGGCGTGACAGAGTCGGTGCTTCTCAAGCTCAGGGTCTTGTACCCGGAGCTGGAGGGCGACAGCCGCGACAGGCGCCAGCTGCTGGACGCCAGGTCACCTTGCACAGAAACAAAAATGTATTCACATATTGTTAACATTTTTAAATTGTAAATATTCCACTATTCTAACATATTCTCCATTATTATTTTCTTTGTTTATCACCTACGCCTATCCCGCACTTAGCAGGAGGTAGAAAAAACATAGTATCAGGACATTCCGTTCTCCACTAATCTCAAATTGTCTCGAGTTGTAATTTCCACATCATAAGATACATAACACTAATATACGTATAAAAACTCAAAACTAACTAACCTTGTCTACTCAATAAACGTTGTGGCGGGGGTTCCCCCGAGTACCCTCCGAAACTGTGGCTTTTAGAGACGGCACCTCGCGTCGACGAGGAAGTCCCGGTCACGTTGCGACTTTCTAAAGATTGAACCTGTAACAAATATATATGTGTGAAAAAAATATATGTCAGATTTAAAAAGAATATAATAAAATCTACGCCAATGTTTTGATTTCTCATGTCTCTTCTATACTGTAAACCGTGGGACATTGCTTGCTGTCGGACGGAACTAAATGAATGAAATCGAGAGATTTAGAATTAGTAGAAAATAAATTTTCAAAGGAAAATTATGTAAATACGGATAGAATCATCAAAATCGATAAGTATCCCATATAAAAACATTTTATTTAAAATTTATTAATCTACACACATTCGTTGAATAATATTTTACATACAAGCAAATAAAGTAACCTTTAGTAATTTATTACGTCCGGTTTCAGGCGTGAGCAATTTAACGGGACCGGACAGCCACGGCCACTGCGACTCATCTTGTGTACAGTTGTCCTAGACAAGTAATTAAAAATTATTATAAATAACATATAATTGCTAAATAAAAAAAAAAATATAAAAATTATTTTGATTATGTGTTTAATCGTGAACTACTAAAAAAATGTCTGTACAGACACGCTTAGATAGTGTATATCTTCAGTGATTAAGTACATCGGGGAAGCGTTCCGTGGTTTATTGTTTTTTAGCTTCACACTGTTTCCTGTGCATAGCAGGCAGAGAGAACGTAGGAACCTAGTGTTAAGACACTCCATTTCCCACTTTCCGCCGAATTGGAGGCACTGTGTTTAGTGACGGAAGTCAACGCCGTGCTTTGCAAAGCCAGGAAATGAAAATATTAAATATTTCATTTCTTCAAGGGGCAATTGAACCTGCAACCTGTTGCGTTTACAGTCACATGCCTCTATTTTCAATTGCGGGACATTGTGTTGTTCAATTTCCACTCAGAGGAATAAAAAAATATTTAATATTTCCATTTGTTTACTTTCGTAACGTGGTCTTACGTTAGGTCCTCTGCCTGCCCTATGAATGCGAGATACAGTGTGAAGCTGTCAACACAATAAAAGATAAATCTTACAGTACTAAATATCCGTCGTCTCACTCTCTCGTACTCCCTCTCCCTCTGCTCCAGCGACTTGCTGCGCCCGGCGGCCGCGGCCGGCTGCGCGCGTCCCGCCTCGCTGCGCTTCAGGATCGACCTGCAGGAAGGTATGAATAAGGACATGTATCATACACAAACATATATTTTTTTTTATTGTTACATAGATCTCTATTAAAATAAATAAATATCTACACTTATTTGAATAACTCATACGGATCGAACTTACAACTATCGCATTAACAATACGCCGCGATGGTCTTAAATCACAAAATTAAGCTTTTCCAATCACAATGTCATCATGTCAGTCCGGTCAGTCAGATCAGTCACCACAAAACTCACTTGGCCAACACGTTTTCCTCGTTACTATCGACGCGATCGTGTCGTTCCCGCGGCGGCGACTGTGGGAACACCGTCGTGCACCACTCTCGGAAACTTGTGCAGGGGATGCGACCGCCACTTGTACCTGATTATATAAAAATAATTGACAATTAAAAACCCCCACACAAAAATCTCTAAAAAGTAAACAAACTCCTAGAAAAGAGGTGATATTTTTCTAACGACTAAACGTATTTTCTTAAATCATGACTAAGAACACTCGATTCAGTCACCTTTCAAACAAAAAAAAACTAAATCAAAATCGGCTGATCCGTTTAGGAGATACACATACACATGTATAGACATGTAAAAATTATCATGTCGTCTACGATACCATGACAAGTAACGATAGCCAACTACACGCGTGATAGTGGTCAAGGTTGTAGTGGCCGTCGTGGTTATTACTAAACTATGGTACTAGTAGCCATACCGCTCTTGGACACCAGCACGCGGGGCGCCCGGTGGTGGTCGTTGTGGTGTGGGTGGTGGTGGTCGTCGTGATCGTGATGGTCGAGGCGGTGCGCGAGGTGGAACAGCGCGGCGCAGCGGTGCACCAGCATACGCCCGTACGACGTCATCACCGGGAAGCGCACCACACAGCGTCTGGAATTCGCATGTCACGTTACATTTAAAAAAAATAAAAAACTCTGATAAAATCCGACTAGAAAGACCAGCGACAGTGATTATGTGAAGTATACAATCCTAAGAAAAATAGTTCATCTCAAATAGACAAAACCTAACGATCTACTACTTCCATTATCCTTAAATTAAGTTTTCTGAACCTTGTTCACTTGCTTTCGGAAAGAAAATAATGAAAAGCAAAAAAAAATAAAATCAAATCTACAGCCGATAATCGATCATACTGTATACGAGAAAAACTGAAAAAAAATCCATAAAAAGGTATTCGAACCCACTGTCTCAAGATACTTACCCACTATCACTAACAAGCGCGTGTAACTCTTTTTCTATCTTAAGCATTGTAATACGATCTCGAGGATTTTTGTTGAGTGTTTCTTTTATGAAGGAGACTAGTTCTGGTACTGATGGCTCTGTTTCTGAAAAACGGTTTTTATAGATAATTTACATATAATAAATATATATTATGTGTCCTTGATGCATGAAAGGCTACGGTTATGTTCGATTCCCACGGAGGAACGGAGTGTCTTAACACTAGGTCCCTAGGTTCCCTCTACCTACCCGGAAATGAGCGAGATGCAGCATGAAGCTTCAAAAAACATCTACATTGCGAATATATGTATTAATGAGATCATGTCATTGTTACATAATTTTTTTAGAAAGTTAATTATTAGGATATATCTCATAGAGAGTAACTCACCGAAATCTGTACCGCTAACTGAATAACTTTTTGGTTTTTCTCTGCGCTCTGGACATCTAGAAATAGTAAATATAGTTAATATATTTTTCCCTCGTGGATATTATTAATTTTTTTTAGAATAAATATCCTACGTGTAAATATTTTTTTTTCTTAGTACAACGTATTTTAACGAGTCATTTTTAAAATTACTACAAATAAGAAACAGAAATATGTATATATATGTATGTGGCTGTTATTCATAATCCCAAAGCAGATGAATCTTCTGTGTTGCGTAATAATATAAAAATAATACCTGCAATAAAATGTTTGGTCATCTGCATCGAAACTTCCAGATTTTTTACTACCGTTGCCATTTGGTCCTGTTCAAAAATATTAACAATATAACCAATGTACATAATATTAATACTAGAACTCAACTCGATTGCATCGAATTTGTAATTCTTTCATGGGATGATGTGTACGCTTTTACAATAGAATCCCAGAAAATATCCAGAATGCTCTATATCATAATATAAAATAGTGTGAATGTAAAGAAAAAATTGTCACGCGGAGTTCCTTACGCCGATTCTTCTCAGTCTGAGTTCTACCAAAGTTAACACTTTAGTAAGTTGATACTGGGGGTTAATTATTTCTGTTCAAAAATGAAGCATGTAACTTCTTATTTAGAAAAAAAAAAGAATTTATAGACTAAGCAAGAATCTTTATTACATAGTATCATACAAAGTCGCCCACCGGTTAAATACCTTAGATATTTAGAAGTACACAATGAATTTTAAGATGGTTTCCACTAAAAGACAGAGTTGTTCAATAGAAATTTATACAATATTATTATGAAGCCGCCATCGTTACAACTTTTTCCTTTAAAATTATACTAAGTGGCGTTTATTTAATATTATCCTGTTAATTTATATTACTCCGAAAACGCATCCTTTGAATAAAGTAGGGAGAAATTATATGCGTATATTCAGTAAAGAACATTTTACATAAATTTCAAACAAAAATTAATAAATATGTACTATCCCTACCATTTTCTGAGTCTGTACAGTCCGGACAGTCATCGGAGCAGACTATGCCAGAATCTTGTTTGGTCGGACAGACGTTTTTCCGTCGCTTCCCTCTGTCAACGAAAAAAACAGCAATATTTTAACATTATGATGTGTAGTCGTCTAGCACGCAATGAATTTTATATGTAATAACTGTATTCAAAAAATGTTTTGATTTGCGTAGTCAGAGAATACCACTTTTGTATGTACCTGCAGTAGGGGCAGGCGCAGGCGCCGCACACGCAGGTGAGGCGCGGCCCGTACGACAGCAGGTCGCGGCTGGAGTCGGAGTGCGGGCGGTGGCCGAGCCAGCGCCGCGTGCGCAGGCGCTGCTCGCTCGGCGCCTCCGACTCCCACGAGCCGGAGGTTATCTGTGTTATTGTGTACACATCTTTATTATTATTTTATAATGCAAATGTAAACGCTACAGGTTGTGGGTTCCATTCCCACTTGAGAAAAAGAAATATTGAAAATTTTCATTTTCACTTCATTTGTAGTTAAAATGTAAATAATATCAAAATTAATTATTATAGCACTATAAAACAAAATTCAAACACCTGTATTTCAACCGGCTGTTTCTTATCGCACAACCTATCATTGCTGATCACTGTGCACCTATCGCTATGACTAGACGTGTCGCTGTTGTCCCTCTCGCTCGCACCAACGGTGTCCTCTGTGTTGCTGTCCTTGTCCTTCATGTACGGGGAGACTGTCCGGGGAGGCGATGTGGACTCCCTAATGGCTTGACTTCTAACAAGTTGTTTTGATTTAAAACTCTGAAAATATATAATAAATAAAAAAATAAATTTAATTTCAGGCTTTTGCTCCATCTATTTTCTCCGAGTATTGCATTCTATGTGCTTTCCGGGACCTTCATCACCTTATCCCATGTCCATCGTGCTCCACGGTATTATCGGAGCAGTGTCTGGAATTAGTGACATTTTTTAAAGAAAGAAACTAGACTGGGAACTTTTATTTTAAAACACTTCTTTGACTAACCAAGATCACTTGCAATATATATTTTTCATTCTACATAGTTTTTTATTTTCCAAACAATGTCACACGCTCATTGTGAAGTTACCTAATTTTATCGATATTTTGACTTTGAATTTATCGTCTCACAAAAGAATAAAAGTATATTATGTTGTTAAAAAATATTTTTTATAGCTATAGGCACGCTTTATATCTAGACAGAGAAAAATGGGTGCCATGTGCTACGGTGGACCGCTACATTCCTTTAATATTATCAAATCAATTTTAGTTTAAAGTATTAAATATAAACGACATACTCTATTTCTTGTGAGCCCGCCATCTTCAGAGCTCGGGCAGCTCTTCTCGGCCTCAGGTTGCTCCATTACAATACCACACTGAAATATTAACAATATATATTTGATTAATATTAAATACACAAAATGCACTAGAACTTATACAAAATAAATATTTTTTTAGCTTCACGCTGTATCCCGTATATGAGATAGGTTAGGCAAAAAGGTTAGAGGCAGAAAGGTTAAAGGCAGAGAAAACCTAGTGTCAATTCACTCCGCCCAGTTTTCGAATTTGATTTTAGTACTATTATAATTTATGAAAAAGACAACCTCTCACATATATTTCCGTCTATGCTAATACTACACTAAAACTATGGAAAACTGTGTCTTTTCAGACCCAATTTCATTTCCCTACTATTGGCTCAATATTCACGAAAGGCAGAACTCAACGCTGCGCTTCGTCTTGCAATGGGGATCGAACCTAAAACTGTCGATTCTCGTCGCTTATAGTCAGACGCCGTCTCTTTGCGTCACGGGGGCCTCGTGACCCAATAGGGTATTTATAGAAACAAACAACAAACAGACAGACGGACAACAAAGCGATCCTTCATCCTATAAAGGTTCAGGTTTTTACTTTTATTACGGAAACCTAAAAAGAAAAAAATTAATAGTAATACCAACCTCACACACGTAAAATATTCGAAACAGCTAATACACCTAACATCGATATATACAAAATTGGACCAAAGATCTAGAGAGAAGGCAACTATAGAACGTTTCTTTTATTTATTATATTTTTTTTATTTAAAGCTTAGACCATTTGTTTTAAGCTCGGTATTTGTTTAATCTTCGTGCTTGTTCCCTCTGGACGGCTGTAAGGGCACATCTTGTTATGTGGGACGACGCTTTAGCCGGTGCTTCTTCACTATGGTACACCCCATTTACCTGTAACAATCAAATATGCTATGTTTAGAAAAAAATACATATTAATAGTGTTATAATTAGAAAAATATTTTAAAAATATATTTAAAAATTAAAACACATTTATAAAAGTACGGTTCTTGTTCGTCCGTCTGTCTACCCGTCTGTCTGTCTATTAAAGGATGTCTTCATTATTTTTCTGGTAGAATTTTACATTATATAAGAAAATAATTCCGCAAAATAAAGTAGTGAAATGAATGATACAAACCGACTTAACCACAATGAAGCGACGATTTACGTTCATAGCTGAATTCATTGTTTCCATTGAATCTCACGACACGGTTCCCTACATTTTGGGATTGTTTATGTATTTTTTGGGACTTACAATATAAGTAAAAAAATATTTTTCTAATAATTTAATTAAAATACACGACATTGGAGTTTATAAAATTTCAAAGTAGAATTGATACAATTGACAATTATTGTCTGTTAAAATAAGAAAAAACGGAGAAGCTATTTAAACTATCTGTGATTTGTACAAGAAAGGCGACAAAAGCATTTCGAAATAATAAAAAAATAAAACCAAACCAAGCGAGGGAACAATTTACATAACCTACTGAGCTATGAAAACGAATCCCAAACGTCCGTGACCTAATGTTTGTCAAGTTCATACCTACGCCTATGCGTCACTTTCCATACACCTGTTAGCCTCCGACATAGGCGTAGGAATGGGGGCGGACCTGTGCCCACCCCAGAATTATATCAGGCCTATCTCAATTTTTGTACTAGCCAATGATTTATTTAAAATAAAAAAAACAAATAGTTTCACCGTGTATTCCGCATATATGAAGGTAAGCAGAGAGAAAGTTGTTAAGACACTCCGTTCCCTACTCACCGTTTCTCGAGACACTGCATGATGAGAGGCAGAACTTAACACCGCCAACGCTTGGTCTTGTTACAAGAGCGAGAAAATAAAACAAATACAGTCCACGGAGTGGAAATCGAACTCAAAACAGTCGCACTTAGGTACAGTTACATTGCCACAAAAAAATCAAAGTCAAGGCCCACCCTGGAAAATATATCTAGATACGTCCATGGCCTCCGGTAAGTTATCGTCGGGTGTAATACTGCGGTTCCTTGTTAGACCTTGTGTTGAACACGCTGTCCTTCTAGATAAGGTAAAATTTATGGGATATAACATATTACTACATAAATTGCATAGAGAAAGTTGTGCAAAAAAGAGGTTTTTTAGCTTCACGCTATATCAGGCACATAGCAAGGTAGGCAGAGGGAACCCTTTCCGCTGAATTCTGGAGGCATTCCGTGTTAAGTGTCGGAACTCAAAGCCGCGCTTTAAAAAATAAATATATTTAAGATTTCATTTCCTCGACTGGGAAAAAAAATAGAAAATATTAAATCCATACCAGGTTTTTGAGATAAGGGCGTTCAACTAAGCAAACTCTGCAGTTTTATAATATTAAACAGTTATTATATTTTTTTAAATATAAAAGGCTAAGTCCAAATTTGTTTACTTCTAAAGTTGATGTTGAAATAAAAACTTTTAAAGGATATCGTATATCCTTTATTGATTTTTAGTCAAAGACAAAGGCTATTTATTATTAATAATATTTTAAATCAAGATATCGAAATATGTGCTCTAAATAAAAACAAAGGGCAGAAAGTGCGGCTGGAAACGTACACGTATATATAACACTTGCAAGCGACTTCTAAGACCTTCGGCGAGGTGACGGCGCGAACCTCGTACGTCCTTGGCTGTGTCACTGTCAAGTTCGCATTTATAGGCAATGATTCAAATTGGTGAGACGTTCGAAACGCCATAAATTAAGAACTGAACTAAACTCAAATTGATAAGGTTTAGACGTGGACTTCTTGCCGTATTGTATTACTTTCTTTTTTAACTTCAGGCTGTATTCCACACATAGTAGGGTAGGCAGAGGGAACCTACCGTTCCCATTAAGACACTTCTATTCTCCAATTTATGCTGCTTTGCGAAGGTAGGCAGGCATGTGTTGTTGAGTGCGCTTTGCATCGTATTGACGTTGTAAAATGACAACAATTATTAGGTTCAAAAACGACATCTATATGATTAAACTTCGGTAATAGTCAGACATATTTAGTTCTTTATCGTTTCCTTTTCTCTTTTTATTTAACAACAGGTTATACCTGTGACTTCGTCCTCTCGTTTAAATGAAAGTAGCTAAGAGTTATGTGTGACACAGGACACATTCTAAATGAGGAAGGTAGCTCTGACCGCGGATGAATGGACTCAAACGAATCCAACAAAAAAGGAATTTTCCAATTCGAACAATATACTTCCTAAGACTAACACATTCTACTAAACAAATTATTGTTTTTACTTTTCGATATCAGAATAGAAAACGCGGAAACCATAAAAAATACATATTTACTTAAAACTCTCGTATATTCCTAATCCTATAATTAATTTGTCAAATTACAGTGATTAACGCTGATATTTACGGATACGTTACGCAACAAAAGATGTAAATAATAGTGCAGGTTAATCCTTAATTATGTGTTTACGAAATGGGCAATTTGGCAAAAATACACACATTTATATAGTTATTTATCTGTATATAGACTGCCAGCCAACGCATAGACGAAACTACAGAACTTTGAACGTTGAAATTTGGTGTGACTGTAATCGCGAGGTTGTGGATTCGATTAGCATTCGAAACCCGATTACTGAGGAAAGTCGAGAACAGAAGTGTCTAGAGGGCAACGGAGTGTCTTAACATTCTTATTCATTCTTACGTTCCCTCTACCTACCCCTTTACCCTCCTATGTGCAGGATAGGATAGCAGGAAAAAAATTAGAATAATCTTAAATAGATTAAAAATAAATTTTAAAATATACCAAATACCTATAAAACAAACAACGCCAACTAGCCCACAGTATTGCATGTCTCATTTTCCCCATTTATTTTATATTCACATAAACCTTTAGTTATGGGTACTTAGTGCCCTTGTAAGTCTATAAAGGGGTGACCGAACTGGTCAGGTGGCTAGGTTTATTTTTAGGGATAGGGTTGGAGCTGTAGCTTAAATTAAAGGGTAAGTAATGAAGAGTTACGATTGTAATTTTTGATATGGCAGTTTATGATGTTTTTACCTAATTTTGTTTTACTTGAAAGCTGTATATCACATATAGCAGGGTAGGTATTATGGTACCTGGCATCAAGACATTCTGTTCCCCATTGACTACATAATTTCTGAGACACTATGTTGAAGATCTGCGATTTTTAAGCACCTTTAATCTCTTTAAGTCTAAAAAACAAATACCTACATTCGTCCGACCTCGGAATATTCTAGTTTTTCTAAATGCCAGGTTCCCAAAGACGGAAAATGTGGAACGGAAAGTGTCTTAACACTACGTTCCCAGATTCCCTATGCCGATCCTGCTATGTGCGGTAAGCATTAACAGTAAGCCAAGCACTGCAAAATTCAACTGTGCACAATACCGTATCCACTCAAAATAATTTGGATTTAGCCCAAGATTAGCCGGTTGTAGGTAAGTAGGTAATGTCGAATGTACACGACATCTGAACTTCGTTTAATTTGTATAAATTAAAATAAACCACACAAATGTATAAATAAACTGTACAAATGAGGAAACACACTTTGAACAGTTAATTTTGTTTTTAATATTTTACTTTCATTATTTATATTTATATTATTTAAGGCCAGTCGTGGCGCAGAGGCATATTCGGTCGACAGTAAACACGACAAATTGTGGGTTCGATTCCCAATTTCGAAAGGAAATTTTTAATATTTTCATTGTAAGTGGCTATTCGTGGTAAAGTGGGGATCGGAAGTGTCTTAATGGGAACGGAGTGTGTTAATATTCGATTCCCAGACTTACCAGGCTACTTTGACATGATGCTACGCGACGACGCGAGGGCATCAGATATTTAATTATAACCAAGACTATAAAACCTATAGGTCGTGTTATATAGCATAATCTAATGTTTCCCAGGTCACAAAGTTACCGGGTCGGATATTTCCTGTTCTAGAACTAGGTCACAGGGACCGAAGTGGATTTAATATTGTGCTTTCCATTAAACACTGGCGACACGCCCCGACTTCGCAGATTATTAACAATTTTATTATTTCCACTGGAGGGAACGAATTATTTTAATTTGCTTTGAAAATATTGTTTGCATTGTCTTAGAAACAAGATAAAGAGCGGCATTGGTATAGGCCATCCTACGCATAATGTTTAGAAAAATTGGACAGAAAATGAAGAACAGAGTGTCATAGCACTAGATTGTCTCTGCCATATGCGGGATACAGCGTGAAGCTGAAAATTATCTTCCGATCTTTCCGAGTCCGATCGAAAATTAACTATCACCGAAACGAAATCTGACTGTAAACGCGATGGTAGGGGAAGCGTTTTTCATTAGGAAATGTAATTATACAATATACAAATTACTATTTTCCCCTCTGACTCACTACTCACTCAACACACAACGTCACGAATTCAGACGGTGAATAGAGTCTTAACACAATCCGTCTCTCCTACTTTGTTTCCACTGATACAGATTTCCAAATATAAATTCCTATCAATTTAGTTAGCTTGGAAGTCCAATTTGTAGCAAAACAAATAATATTACCTACCTGTAAATAATAATTACTAGGCCTTATTAAATCCACACTTGAGTTTTCAATGCAGAGGGGGAGACATTTAATAAATTTATTACTTAAACAAAATATAATATTATATTGTATTTCCAGCTGCAGCTCCCCCGGTGACCCACTTCCAGGTCAACAGCCAGGAGCCCAGGAGCGACCCGGTAAACTGTGTGACCTAGCTCGATATAGTGCACTACAACGGAGATGCCACATGCCTCGGTACGATTATTATTACGTAATATGACTCGCTGTCGTAGGGTTGTGGATTCGATTCTCACCATTGAATTTTTGGCCACTAGATAGCAATGTCTTGAATTCTCACATTTTTTCACGTGTATAGGTAGTTTTATAAGCTATTAATCGGTCAATCTCACCTAAAGTTACTTTCGTTGTTCTTCAACTTGTCAGACCAGACATGTCATGTCTCGAAAATTGGGCGGAGAGTGATGAACGTAGTGACGTAATACTAGGTTCCCTTCACCTACCCTGCTATATGCGGGATACGGGGTAATAATAAAAAAAAACTTTATAAACAAAGAGGTAAATAATTTCACAAGTGACACACGCGACCCTTCAATCAAACACCTACCTATGGCATACTAATAGCCAGCCACTATAAATTTCATAAAACTTATGCCTACACGTGTATGAATGATTCACCCCCTTACAACGAACGACCCTCCAATGTTGTTACTTACACTCTAAGAGATACGATCAATGCATCGTTTCAAAATATATCGAATGTGAGTAGTCTCCTAATTTATAAGTGTTTAAAAAAAGCAGCTTCATGCTTTATCCCGCATAGCATGGAAGACAGAGGAAATCTCTTCCTCCGTCCTCCAGGAACCGCCCAATTTGAGACATTACTTGTTGAGTGGCGGAACTCAATATCAAATTATAGGAAATAATGCATCTTCTTTAGCGTTTCATGTTTAGCGGGGTAGTCAGACAGAACAAAGCGTTAAATGCTACGGTCTCTGCATACCTCTTTTGCTTCGTCCACTGTCACCAACTAACAAAAATCAAATATTTTTGAGGAATTTATTTTAAAAATATTTATTTACTAATATCTTATAAAGAAGACTAAGAAAAGACTGACTATCGAATATATTTGAAAATCTAATAACTTTTAAAACTTTTAGTACATTTGTCGTTCCCAACTGAAAAACAATGAAAATCATTCCTTATTATTATAGGATTAAGGTTGAAATTTTGTTTTATCTTAAGTCTGACTCATCCAAGGCCGGTCAATCGTCTTTCAGGGTCGTGGAAAACGGAAACACAAATGGGTCTTGAGTTTTTCGTAGTAAGGTATAATTTTGATTAAGGCAAAGTATCAGATATAATATAGGTCAATTGGTGTGCTCCAGACCCTTTCTAAACTGGGCAGATTTTTTACTTGGACTAATTTTTTAATATGAAGTATTTAAATGTTAAGTGTACTTGCGAAAACTATTCACCAAAGAGATAGTTTTAGTAATTTACTGTAATCCGAAACGAATTACTATTTCAGCAGCAAACCTGAAGATAATATTTTTCAGGTCTCTCAATAAATGCGATAGTTGTAAGTTGGATTCAGGGTAATGATCTATTTTCATTTCCTAGGTCTGGATAGGTTTTTTAGGTAAGATAATGTGTGCAGCGTTGAATTATGCCACTGAAAACACAATTTTTCGCTCGGAAAAAGAGTATCTTGACACAAGTTATTCCTATCCTACTACGTATACGGGAAGCTGAAAAAACATGTTAAAATATCAATAATAATGATTACCTGATACCCAACCACGAAGACAGACACGTGGGCTTCTCCATCTTTCAGCTAATAACGTATGGGTAGATTTATAAAGGGTTACCTAACAGATTCTATCTGAAGCGAACAACGGTAGAATACGTGTATAAATAAACTGGTATCGATATAGGTCGCTTACAGGAATATAGCCGGGAACGCTCAGCTGAAAGGACTGAGAGAGAAGAGTAACTATGAAAGAGCGAGAGAACAACCGTTTTAAAAGGTTATTATAGACAATTATTAATGTTAAAACAATTAAAGTTTAAAGATGTGATACGGCATCTGATTATAAACACGACGGTTGTAAATTCACGGGAATTTGTCATGTTCATTTCCTCTCTCTCGTATAGAGACGAAGCGTGTTGAGTTCTGCTACTCAATCTCAGAACCGGGCGATGTGGAATACAGTGTCTTAACTTTTAACACTAGATTTCGTTTGCCTACCCTGCTTTAAAATGATTGATGATTAATTAAAATGATTTAACAAGAGAAACAAATTTCTGTGTTGGAGATCATAAATGATATCGAGTTATAAATTCAGAAGTGAATTACTTTATCTCCAAAATCGAATAATTTTGTTGATAATTAAAAAGAAATCTAAATTCAGATAATTAGCTTTAACCATTAAACCCTAACCCTCATTTTCAGCAGCCATCGTGCACCCCCGCCGCTGTTCGGCCATCATCGACGCATCCCGGGCGGTTAGCAGGTCAATGGGGCATCGCACACGCGCGGTGAACGTCCAACTGCAAAACCAACCCTAGCCCGATAAAATAGAGTTGATAGTCCAACTTGGACTACCCCACTAGCTGTGACAGGGAAACGGCACACTGAAATGCATGCAAATTGAAACTTTAAAGCAGTATGGTAAAGTTGCATGTAAAAAGATATGTAAAATGGGCGTAAGCGAAACCACGGCGGCAGCATATGTGTAAAACACATACACGGTTTACACATATGAATTGATCACATTGTTATAGGGATGAAGCTGCGAAGTGCAGGACGAGGGTGAAGCATGCGCAGTGGAGGTGGAGGTAGCTAGCACTACAGTGTTAAAAAAAGCAGATGCAAATCGTTATCAAGGTTAGTGGGGCATCGCACACGCGTACATACGAATGTATTAATGTGGATTATGTTATAGCTACAGGTAGTTTATTAAAAAAACATATTGTATATACATATATTGTTTCATTTCTCGTCATTGTCTTATAAAACGAAAAAGCAAAAACTTTAAGTATAATCATTCTTTTTATTAGTTTTACGCTGTAATTGAGAAAGTATATCATGTTAAGCAAAAACAATCTAGTGTTAAGACACTCCGTTCTTTATGCAACGCCAAATTTGTGAAAATGTATCAAACATTAAGTGAATGGCGGAACTTAATTATCGGCTTTGTCTTGTTACCTATAGGTATCCACAACCGCTAAGTTTACAGTCTTGAGCCTCATACGTAGATATAATAAAAAAAATAATAGATACGGTAAAATAATATCCTATTTGTAATTAAATTTCGAATTAATTTCCATTTAAAACAGCTAGAACTTAGTTCAATTTAAACTGAAAACTAACCAAACAAGTACCTAGGAATTCTTCAACAAAAATAAGTTTTCCAGTAGTTTTATAAATATGGCAATCAGAACGGAACCTTGGACAGTTATACACACGTGTTTATAATACGTACGTAAATTACACGAGGAAGGCGTTACTGAAAAATTGCGCCACCTGGCTCTGCCTATTACCGATATATTTATGGCGCAAACAGAAGGCTCGAGCGTTTGTTTCAATATAAATAAATAAATCAATCGAAAAACATGACCCTATGCAGTTGGGAGGTTCCAGATACCGATCGCGATGGTCAAGGGCTTATATCTAAGAAAATACATTATCGTATGTGTGCATTTTCTTGTAGTTTTTTCTGTTTGTAAGGTGACTTAAACGAGAGTGATCGTTTGAAGATATCAGTTATGTTCTAGTTGTTTTTTTTATTTTTCAGAGATTTTTGTCTCGGGCTATCTATATATATAAAATCGAAAGGTCACTCACTCATCACGAAATCTCAGAAACTACATGTGCTAGGAATCTCAAATTTTGCATAGGAGTTATTTATAGGACGTAGGTACTCGCTAAGACGGGAATTTGCAATATTCGATTCTAAGGGGTTGTTTTTGGGGTCGAAAGTTTGTATGAAACTTCGTTACTACAAATGCTAGGAGTCTCAAATTTTGCATAGACGTCACTAGGACGTAGTCATGGAGACAGAAATTAATAATAACATAGTTCACGCGGGTGAAACCGCGAGCGGGCCGCTAGTAAATTATATAAGCAAAATCAAATGCTTTATTTTGACTTCTGAAGAATTTCACTGCTCAGTTCCTGGCCCCATCTGATGATGGAGGAATGGTCTGATGACCAGCTGGATGATACCATATTATCGTACCTAGTACTTATTTTGATGATACAACTATTAAACAGAGTGTTCGCTTTAGGTTCCCAGAAGAAAAACATGATAATAAGAAACCAAATCTCATTGGCCTTTTTCGAAAAAAAGATAAAAGATAGAGAGTAGCGTCGTCTTTCGTCTATTTCAATTCGCGCGACAAACCTGACAGCGTTAAAGCATTGCGCTTATTGTTGGCGGCGCGCGGCGTTAGTTTCAGCTATTTTGCGTTTCACGATACGTATCTGTGAACTCCGAGTTTTGGCTCAAACTACAATTTAATATGCTACATTTACTTTCTTATTATTTCTGTATATAGTTACTATAAAGATATTTTTTATAATTTCACGCATAAATGGTGGGCAGAGGGAACCTAATGTTAAGACCGCCCAATTTTCAAGACATTACGTATTGAGTGGCGGAGCTCAAAGACGCGTGTCGTTGTGAGAATGGATATTTGTTCCACAGTCACGCAAAAACTACTGAACCGATTTAGATGAGACTTTACAGTAATATAGTTCACACATCGGAACAACACATAAGATACAATTTATGTAAATATTTTGTATAGTTTGGCTGTAATAAAACAATAAAAAGGTAAACGTCGCCAGTTTCACATAAGATATTTATATGATCATCAATCTGTCCGTACACATGCACGTACCGCTGAAGTGAAATGATCGCGAGTTATTTCCTGCCACAAGAATATAAACATTATAATATATAAATATAGGCGGTTGGCGTCACCCGCACTGAATGAAACCACGCAAAAGTAACATTCCACTCGCCTACGATAATACAAATCTGTTGTAGTATTTAGAATTTATATAAATTAAAATACAATGTGACTAAAGAAATGTTGTAAAGGAATTATCTTTTCCCTGCAGTTTCGTCCTTCGAGCAAATGGAAACAATTCCAGTAACTTTCCAATATGACACAGTGCTAGAGGTGAACGTAGGTACAATAAGTAAGATCATACCAGTAGTAGTTTCATTCCCTCGAGTGGGAATCGAACTCACAACCTTTCGCGTTTACAGTCGCTCGCTTATGCCCTTGGCCCACGACTGGCATCAAATGTAAAAGTTAGTAATATAATAAAGAGAGTAATGGATATAAGCAATCATTTGTTTAGATAAGAAACGACTTCTGAGAAACTAAACTATTAAATGGGAATATATTTTGACAAGGATGAATTGAATTTAGCTCGTCATAATAATATGTAGTGGAAATAGAATAAACATGGAGGCTATAATGGCGCTGTGGAATCGTGGGTACACGAAGATAGGGGGTTTGAAGATTCAAATCTCTGTTTTCTTTAAACATATAACGTTAAAATACTTTTTCTTTGAATAATCTGTACTAGTAGGTATTATAAAACGAAATAATTTGTTTAATTTTTCTTAGGAACTACTGCTTGAAATGGAATCGTCGACGACTAAAGGCTATTTTAATCATTATGTTGATCGTTTAAAATTTTAAATTTATTGAGAAAAGTATTACTTATTTTTATTCCTTTATATTCTGTAGTGAAAATAAATAATGAATTTTGCTTCTGATGCGCAAAGACTTTAGTTTATTTGAAATGACTACTCATTACGTTCCATCTGTTCAAACTAAATTGGGAAATGGGTGAAAATAATACATTACGAATAGATTTAACATTCTAAACGTTTATGAGTAAACAAATGAATACCTATACCTATTGGGAGAAGAGCAAGTAACACAAGTGAGAACAATCACCTACCGCCAATCCGAAAAAAAATAGCAATCAATATATTGAACACATCGTCACTGCAATATAACGCATGACTCTACGCCTCCTGTTACAAAGTATTTTAAGTACCTATTTATATAATAAAGCATTAACGAAAAGAACAGGTTCATGTTTTTTCCCGATTAGCAGGGTGCAGGCAGAGGGAACCTAGTATTAACACACTCCGTTCCTCATTTTCGGTACATTGCGCTGAGTAGCGGAATTCAACGCCACGTTTTTCTGTCAGAGGAGGGAAATATAAATAAATATGTTGCCATTTTACGACAGCAACTGATGGAATCCATACACTTGTCAATTCATATAAAGAATAGTACCTACATATGTATAGAAGTATAGAGGAAAGCGTGTAGCGCGTCACGGCTAACATTACGATGGTATAAATAACATTGACGTCGCTCACTCAGCGGCCCGCCGCGCCGTGACAGACGCGCGCCCGTCAAGTCAAATAGACGCCCTAGTAATGTATTTCATAAAACGCTTTTTCCCCCATAGTAACCCGTGGGACAAAAAGTGTGAAAGTCCACCCCAGAATTTTTTATAATTCAGAGGTGGGCACCAGACCATGAGCACAAGCTAGCCAACCCCCTATTCTTACGTCCATGCCTACGCACCTCCCTTTTCACCACCTTTCGAACTACATTGTGTTCGGCGCAACACAACGCCGCGCGGTCTTTACCAGAGTTAGGATAATGAAAATAAAAATGATGCCGGCATAAATACCATTGACGTCGCTCACTCTGCGGCCAGCCGTGACAGACGTGCGCCTGACGAGCGGAATAGACACCCTAATAATGCATTTATTGATTTGTTATTAGAATAGATTAAAATAGCAGTTTCACTCATAGCAAGGTGTGCAGAGGGAACCTAGTTAATAATTCGTTCTCTACTTTCCGCCTAAATTTCGAGACATTGCATGTTAAGTTGCGTAACTCAAGGACGTTCTTTATCCAACAGAGGGAGGATATGAATACAAATATAAAGGAATCGAATCGAATATAATCGAATGGAGATCAAACTCACAATCATCGCGTTTACTCGCGTTACACTGCGCCGTAAGGGCCTCGACCACAAAAAACTAAATATAAATAATATAAATTAAATAAATTAAATAAAAATATAAATTTTAGAACTCGCCTGTATCTGCCCGAGAGGAAACGATAGTTGTGGGTTTGAACCCAATATAATAATTACAGATTTAATTTACTAATTACATTAGTTTATGAGGCTCAACTTAACGACCGTCACTGCGCAGAGGGGCAGCGGGGAGCGAGCGTGACTTTAAACGCGACGGTTGTGACTTCAATTCCCATTCAATGAAATGAAATTATTTTAATTTTTTCATTCTGGTAGACAAATCACAAAACTATTTTTAATATTTTTGGAATGTTATTTCATTCTCAATCGGAAATATTAAGAACTAGCGGACCCGGACGCGGCTACGCCTGCTTGAAATATAAGAATATCATTTCTATAGAAATATAATTTCAATCTAGATGAAATGCTAAAAGTGAGTATTATATTTATTTTCATAAGGATGAATTTCAAAACGACGCGGTAACGAACGCGGTCGCGTAGCGACGACGGTTGTTATTAACATGGCAGAATAAATTGCATGTCAAATTAGAAAGTATTTTAATTTATTAGTATATATGTGTAATGTAATATTATCTAGCCTATAGCACTTCTGAAGAATGCAGCTTTCATACAAAACAAAAACAAAGTAAATCGATCCAGTAGATCCAGAGATCTTAGCGTTCAAACAAACAAACAAACTCTTCCGCTTTATTATATTAGTATAGATAAAAAATTACAGGGTTTCCAAGAGGCAGAGTTTCCAAGGGTATCACACAAATCTAAACATATGGTTCAACGTTTGAAACCAGTGAAATTATAACTAACAATGAGTCAACGTAACATTTTACGTGAAATACTAATTTGTTCTGTGTTTCACAGGCATGAGTCACGGACGTTCATTTGAATCTATAGCTATTTAAACTAGAATTTACATCAATAATAGCTTATCACGCGATTAAATCAACAACAATCAATTACAAATATTTTAATTAAAAAAACCTTTTATTTCTTGTTAATAAACTGTCATTTAAAACATAAATGTGAAAGCCAAGTTAAATGTTAAACAATGTGTCATTCTCGATTTCACACAGACAAAAGAATGAGAGATGAGAGAAAGAGAGAGAGTATATGGGTGCCGAGTTCTGTGTTCACTCGGGATAAAATTTAAGCACTAAATTTAACTCGACCATTTTTTACGTACGTACTAGATAATCTCGTTATGAGTTACATGAAAATTCGATCAAACACACTGAAAAAATCACATGAAAAATACTATGAAAAACGAGAAATTTCATCCAGCTTTCAACTTTTCAGTGTATAATTCTTTCGCAATGTGTAAGCCTCTTAGCCGCCCACTGACGGGCATCTGTCGATACGCTTTTTACTTGTTGTTTCCGTTGTTTACACTATACTCGTAGTGATGTGCATTTTGAGAATATCAATAAAACATTCATATTTCATAGCAAATTTTGCATGAACACAAAAATTATGAAAACACGTAAACGCAGGTAATAAATATTTTCTCTTTAAACAAAAAAAATATGATTTTATTTTAAAAAAATAATACACAAGATGTAGAAATGATGTGACGGGCGTTCGGTTCGCCATTGTCACGCAACATAATTGAGTGGAATGAACTAACAGTGATTGACGTGGTGAATATACAACACTAAGAAAGGATTTTTTGAAATTCTTACGAAAGTGGAAAATAACAGAATCTACGTTTTCTAGTTACCCTAAGTATATATTAAAAGTATCGAATTATTTGACATTCTAAAAATATTTTATATTTTACATACGCTCATGATATGTGTCGCTTCCTCTCCTCCTTCTGGGATACCGCCCAAAGTTAACATTTGATGCTAAGTTCTTTACATTATTATTAAATGGTTATTATGAACCATCACCTAACATTAAGTGGGAGTCACCACAAAATGAAATGTTCCCACAAAGAAAGTAAATATTCCCATTTCCCGCCCATCCCTACCTCGACATTGACCGCTGACGCGTAGTGAGATAGTGATGTAACCGACTAATGGACGTGACGTACAACACTATTATTATATCCCGATGTTTGACTTAACATTCATTTGCCAAGATATATTATAAACAGCCGATGAAAGATACGACGCGATAATAAAAAGTATATTTTCAGCAATGGCGTCTCTGTTTATATTTTGCAATTGCTTTGTTATTATGTAGACAAAGGAAACGCCATTTACATTTTAGAGTCTAGCTACCCCGCTAGGGTTATGCATACCTTTTTCACTTCGTCTACTATCAAGTCCTGTCAATGGGGGGTGACCTTCCTCCAGTATCTTGGGTACTGTGTCTCGAAGGTGAACCGAGGTCTCCCACCCTCTCTTTCTCTTACCACTCACTCTTGCTAACGATTAAAGAGAAAAAAATAACAAAACGGTATAAACAAGGTAAAATAAACTATATTATAAATATACTTTATATTGACACTGAAGCCAAACAACTGTCGCCTAAGTTCGCTACCAACTGACATCTTACAACTGAGTTTTCACTTTTTCGCAATTTTTCGCGAAAAATGTCGTTGAAACTTTATTTTCCAAAGCTTTTATTTTAATGTGATTCCGTTATATAACGGGTACCTAGATTCGTTTGTTCTGTTGAAAGTAAAAATTGTATTGTTATTTCGACTTTCGAGTTTAGTAATTGTAAAAAAATATATATTTCAAATAATTAAAAAATATACATTGTCGTGTACCATCCATTTGTAATCTTTTATGATTCGAACCTCCACTAGTCCCGTTTAATAGAGATAAAACACTCAAATTTAACTATTTCTATTAATGAATATGTATATACCTACGTACCATATCAGTAATAGTACGTACCTATAGCACATCCAAATGGTAAAAGCGTTTTCAGCGACCGTAAATCTAAACGTACGTCATTCTGTCGGACATAAAAAATATTCAACTACCGAACGAGAGTTATGTTCCTTGACGGCCAGCACCTGCGGATGTGTCCGAATAATTAACTGACACCTATAAATGTTCAAACGTGTTGTGTTTATGATGAAAATCATTAATTATGTTAGAGTTTATATAAGTTACATATAATTGTATAGACATTATTTTGTATTCTTGTCGAGACTTGTCAATATTTGTCAGTGAGTCATATTGTTATCTACCCGCTTAAAAGCATAATTGTCTAAGGCTTCTTGTATAGTGTTTTTAATTTCGTATGGCAGTCTAGTCTGAGACGTACCAGTGGACGGTTGAATAAAGCTTTGTACTAAATTGTACTTTTATTCTGAGCCCCTTTATAATTAATACAATGTTTTTATGCTATTGTACGCAAAGTGCGGCGTTAGGTTCCGCTATTCAATGCAATGTCAAGAATGCACACCTGCAATGTTTCGAAAACAGGAAGGTAAATGGAGAACAGAGGGTCATAACGAGAGTTTAAAGTAGTTTCCAAGGAGTTTTGAGTAGAAAATTGTGAAGCTATCGATCTACAATACAATGGTTGGCTGTGAGTTCGATTTTAATTGAAAGGGGCAAATGATTTTCAATTTTCAATTCTGGTAAGAGGAAAGTCGGCGTTTATTTCCGCCACATAACACACGCAATTAGTCGGATTCGAGTGGAACTTGACACTGTTCTCTCTTCCATGAACCTACTATAATTTGCGATGAAAAAAGACGTAATAGCTAAATTTAAAAAAAAACAGTTAAGTACGTACTACTAACTCGCAACTATCCATAAAAAAGAGAACTACGTTTGACGCTAAAAATATTTAAAATATTTCAGCAAACAGTACAAGATTTACATTTTAATGTATAACAACAAAGCCGACAGCCGGACGGTTAATATGAGGGTAGGCAGAGGGAACTTAGTGTTAAAACACTCTGTTACCCACACACTGCCCAATCGCTATTTATATGTGTGTATGGGAGGGAAAGCAAGTATGTAACACACTACTGTGAGCAACAACGTTCTTGGCAGCCTAAATAAATCATCATACTTATTTATTATTCAATACCAACAAAATCACATACATACATGTGAAAGGGATAATCTCCTTTTTTAAGTCGGTAAAATATTCTAAATATTTCACAACGTAGTTGTACTATATATAGCAACAGACAGACGTCATGAAATAGAGGCCGGCGTGCCGTAGCGCGGTGGCATAGGTGATCTGACTGCAAACGCGACGGTTGTGGGTTCAATTCCTATTCGCGGGAATCACTTATTTTCATATCCTCACTCTGGTAACAAGATGCAGCGCTGCGTTGTATTCCACCACTCAACATGGAATGTCTCGAAATTTTGAGCAGTGTGTGAAACCAAGTGTCTACCCTACCCTACATTCCGTCGGCACTACCTAGCTACGAGTATAAGTGGAATACAGAGAGACGCTGTAAAAGGCAGACTCCAAGCTGTAAATCTTATTACTGTTTATATGTTTATATGAGAAAGCGAGTTTTAAACGTAGCTTGAATAAATTTTGCAAATTAGACAGCTTTTGTCTATTTTTGAATATCTGTGGCCACTGTAGGTCAGTTGGAATTTTTTTGTACTACACGACGGTAGCACATTCGATTTTTACTCGGGGAAATAGCATTTATGTAATAATTTCTATCGTATTTAAAAGAGGTAAATTAGCATTTTGAGATATAATCAAAACGGGTAAGAAAAAATCTAGAATCACAATACAAATTTGTCACATGATTAATAGAAAAAAAAATGTTTGACATAATATAAAATTCTTACACTACTAGGCCGTCCCAGCGCAGCGGCACGGCATCTGACTGTTATAGTAACGCGATGATTGTAAGTTCGATTCCCACTGTGGGGACTGAATTATTTTCATTTCCTTTCACTAGGAACATAACAAAGCGCGACATTGAGCTCCACCCCTCAACACGCAATGTCTCTAAAAATTAGATGGAAAGTGGAGAATGTAGTATTTCAATACAAGGTTCCTTCTGCCCAAGCATGTCATAGGGACAGCTTGAAACTATCCACATAAAAATGAATCCTTTCCTAGGCCCTAATCTTGATAAAACATGGTATACGTATCGGGAACGATACCATGGGTGGTAGCGGTGGTGGCGGTGGTGGGGTGGTGCTGAATCAACTGCAGTGACTCACGACCTTCACCTATACCACACCGGCAAAGGTTATGTCATGGTTAATCTTCCATCTAATGGTCAATGTGATTTATTGCGAATTCTGACGTATTTGGTTATGCGGTTTATTCGGGCGGATGATTAGTTAAAGCTTTAAATAATTATTAAAAATATTATTAAGCCAAACTATGCTATGCGGACACAGTGTCCCCTGCTATATAGGTATGTATTTTAAGAGATTTTGAGATTTTCGAGATTTGGAATTAATAGAATTCAAATATTGAAGGAGAATGAATTGACCCGACTTAAGATGATTTTTCCGCCATTTTAAAAGAACTGAACTGAACATATGACTTGAAGTATATAACAAGAGCTAGGTAAGAAAACATTGGAAGATTTTCTAACATTGATTGATTAATAGATAAGTACATAAAGATAACAATAAATAAAATATACAATCCGGTCTAGACGTGACTTGTATATCATTAAAGTGACTCCACAATACCTAGTACCTATTGAATGCAACATAATTCTTACGAGTAAAATAACCCATTAAAGTATAATGACTCGCGCGATACATTCGTTGGCCGTATCTAACTTTGTTACGCTTATGATTTTAGAGGCGTTTGCGATGACAGTGAACGATGGGAGCAGGTTCAAATTTCGGGAAGATAAATATTTGCGTTATTATAAATCTCTTTCTTCATTTCTTTTGTGACTTTTACGCGGTAGGAGAGGTTATTCTTGTTTAACATAATGCTAGCTTTCTTTAGCTTTACAATGTATCTCTTACTACTTAATTACTTTCGTTTCTTTCTTTTGATTAAAAAGAAAAGTGAGACGTTGAGTTCGGCCAGTCTACAAAACTGGGGAACGGAGTGTCATAACACTAGGTGTCCTGCTACATGCAGGATACAGTGTGAAGGTAAAAAATATATATTACATATCAGTTAAATAACAACAATTGAGTTTATTGTATAAAAAACCATACTGCAATTAATTCACAGAGAGGGAAAACTCCGCGATCGAGGAAAACACTTTGGCTATTAGCAAGTTTGGTCGCTACGTGAGAAATTGATTTTGGCCGCAAATAAAAAGGCCTAACCCTAAAGCATTTTCTAAAAAATTCAAGAATAATTCTCAGGATGGAAGTTGAAAGTTACCACCATCAACATGACTTGAACGTTGGAATAGGGGGTCGGGCCTATGGCCCTCTTTGTATAGTATTACTAGAAATAGGGTCAGACGCTATACCGCTGTGCCCCGACGGCACATATGACGAATGAGAATATTAGCGGAAAGTAGCAAATAGTGTGTGTTAATATTCATCAGAAGTTCAATAATATGAAAGTAAATCTACAGAACAAGCACTGCCTAGTTCAGTCAAAATTGACAAAGAGAAGGAATCTTTAGGAATAGTTATGTCCAAGACTGTATATTATTTTAGAGTATTATTTTTATATTCTCAATTTTTGGGAAAACACCCAAGGCTGTCTTGGCCTGTACCATTTTATTTTTAATATTTTTTTCTTAATAAAAGTATACTTAGACCTCTTTTGCTGTTAGCCTTAATTATAGTTTGATATATAAATGAAGTATAGCACCATAATAATTGTATATAATTATGATATGATGTAACATCAAAACAACTTGCATATATTAGCTAAGTCTTGTTACTTTGTTTGCATGAAACCAGAAATTATTCTATACCAATATTAAGTAAGACTTTTGTTGGTTTCATTCTGTATCCCACATATTACCTGGCTAGGTAGACAGAATAAACCCAGTGTTACAGCAGTCCATTTTCTATGTTGAGTGACAAAATCTAATGCCGCACTTTAAATAAAATGTTTGTCCAAGTTGGAATCAAACTCAAAAACCAACTTTACAGTCAGATGTTGTCAAATTAATTAATTAAATCATTAATCAAAATATGTCAGAACATCAAAATATCTTAGTAAATAATTTCACGGTTAATGACTAGCTGGGTAGCTACAGAAAATGGAAGGCCTAACTCTAGTGTTCACAAGCTCTACTGCCTCATCCTCTGGCATTTACCTGCACATACATGCCCTCCACTAGGGCACTTGCCTTGATGCTCTTCATATGAAAAGCATCAACCTTGTAAAGGATCTTGCTCCAGCTTTATTATTTAATAAACCTTATTACTTTATTGTATTATAATAACAATGTTGTTATCAAAAAGCATTTTTTTTCTTACAATAATTGAATACTCTTTTTGTGTTAGTTTATAAATTAATAATTATTTATAAAATAATAACAGTATTTAGTAGTTTAGTTCAGTTCTTCATTTGAGCATAATAGATATTTAGTATATTTTGGCAACAAGTACATGACTAGTTTGTGGATTACTATTGTTGAAAAATAGATTTTGAATGAATTTTACTGTATAATTTTAATTTAGAAATTATCGCATTTTATAGGTAATTTGTAAAAAAGATATTAACAATATCCTTTTATATATTTTATTTGTTCTTTATGGGTTTTACGATAATCGAGACAGATAACAAAATTGGCGCCGACTTTTTTTGCTAGAAAATTCTTTCATAAAAAATAAATCATAAAAACAAGGTAAATCAAAAATCTAAATAAAAAGCTATAGCTACAAGATCTAACTGCGAAGTAAAAGTAAGTGACAGAAGAAAGTTATTAATAATTTATAATAATAGTAAAATATAATCCTATGTACTTACGCAATTTCTACGTGTTCCTTCGGGAGTAATTCATCAGTCCCAAAGTAAATTTAGCCCTTAACGCTGTCCGAAATAGAAAATTAAGCACTGAACACTACTTAGTGAGAAACACTTCAAATTATTAAAAACCCAGCGGATAATACTAATACAATCTCCCGTAACGCGAAAATTGTTGAAAACTCAAGGAAATATGTATTGGAAATTTGTTATTCGCTATTATATTATATTTTAGGATATTAAAACTATTTATTTGATCACTTATAATCTATTATTGGAACACAAAGGTCTGTCGGGACGCTCATCACCGTGCCGCATCCGAATATTTTACACAAAACTGCAGCCCGATTTTAGTATTACACAAAATAAAATGATGTGAAATGTGAATGACATGTATCTCTGACATGCGCAGTCCGGCCATTGCGAAAGTTGTGGCGCCATCTGTCGGTCCAAAAACATTACAACTTAGTAGTAGAATTTCCTTTTATTTGTAGTTTGGCTATTGAACACTAGGTGGCGGTGTATTTAAATTTATACGTGAAACTAGATGACACTAAATACTAAAAATGTCAATTTTTATTTCCTCACTCTGGTAACGAGGCAAAGCGTGGGGAGGCTCCTTCGCTCTACCTTACGGTAAGTGGAAAACGTCTTTTAATGGGAATGGAGTGTCTTAACACTAGGCTCTGTCTACTTACACTGCTATGTGTGTAATACGTCGTGTAGCAGAAAAAAATATAAAAAAATATATTGAAATATATCGAGGTCAATCGTGGCGCAGAGGAATAAGTGTGTGATTGTTAATTGGATGTCCCGAGCTTTTTCTGAAATTCAAGCTTAGTTTAACCAGAGCCCTTTACCTCACTGTACAAATACGATATTTTCAGGAAATCGATGGACCGTAGACCTGAGTAGGTACCTATGGTTTGAATTTCTACTTGATATCGCTAAGCGTTCCTGAGATCTCTCTTGATATACAGACGGACGGGTAACAAAACAAAATGATTATATAAGGGTATCCTTTTTTCCTTAAGAGATACGGAACCCTAAAAACACTCTTACCCTACAAGAGTTACCCAATATCTTAATACATAAATTAATGTAAATTATCTGTAAAAATAATTAAATCAAATCAATATAACTCTCAAACTCAATGTCGAACACCTCCTTAATAAAAACCTACATATTTAAATGATGTAACTTACTCTATTCGTATAAACCTGTTTTAGTATAACTTTTATTGATTAATAGTTATTGCCTTAAATATTTATAAGAGTGAGGTCAACTGAAGGATTTTAAAAGCGTGGAAGAAAAAAACTTATGAAATCGCACCAGCATCAACATATACCTAATACTTGTTTTAAAAATAAATTAGATCCACGTTGTATTCCGCACACAGCAGGGTAGGCAAGGGGAAGCCAGTGTTAAGACACTCCGTGTCCCACTTTCCGCCGGATTCTGGAGGCATTGTGTGTTGAGTTGAGGCAGAACTCAATGCCGCGCTTTAAAAAAAAGAAATGAAAATATAATATAAATTTAAATAAATATTTAATTGACTTGATTGGAGATCGAACCCACAACGAATCGCTAAATTTGCACCATAATCATATACTTGTGCTCCTGCGCTACGACTTGTCTAGGCATATATATGTATATATATTTACAATACAATAATATACAACAAGTCGGCGCCTGAAACTTTGCTTGAATTTTAATACGTAAAATGGCATACCCCCTTTTCCTCCGGATACAGCGTGAAGTTAAGATTTTTTAAAAGTTTAATATAAAATCCATTCTTGGCAATTCTATTAAGTAGATTCTGAAGCGAAGGTGAGATCCTTCTAAGAACGAACAGGTATACGTGACGTCACCGCATAGCTGAGGTCACTCCGTACAAATAATGCTTCACTCCCGCCTTTCTAGGGTTCTGTAGCTTCATCCAAAAAAACGTATATTTTCATCCTCATATTTTTTAGCCTCACGCTATGACTCGCATACAACAGGGGAATCGGAGGAAACCTAGTGTTAAGACACTCGTTTCCCCACACATCGCCCAATTCTCGAGGTAGTACTTGTGGCGTGGTGGAACTGAACACCGCGCTTTGCCGTGTTAAAAGAGCGAGGAAATAAAAATATTAAAAAAAATTCCCCACGTGCGATTCGAAGCCGCGCTGTCGCACTTATAATCATACGATTGTGCTACGCGCTACGACGAATTAAGGTACCTAATGCAAATTCTCAGATTTTATTATATGATTATGATTAAAAAAAATGTATGTTCTTAATTTCGCCAATATCAATTTTTATGGAGAGCATGTATTTTCAGATTCCTCACATTTTCAAAATCTTATATAACTTTGTTTTTCATACAAACATTATAAAAAACAAAAATATTTTTTGGTTTCGAATTTTATGCTTGCTACTACAGAACCCTTCATGGGCAAGTCTCTTCGCACTTAGTTACATTTTTTTGGTTGAAAATTCAAATTTTAACTTTTATAGGTAAGCAGGTATGACGCTACTTGTGCAAAGTGGCAAAATCTAGACTTTACTTTATACGATTTTATTCAAATATTTGTTTATTAGAAACAATCACAGTTTAGATTTGTCTGATTATACGGCGGAAATTGGGGTGTATGGATGGATGGATGTGTCTTAATGGGAACGGAGTAGAGTAGAAGAAGAAAAATGGAAAAGAAGAAGGGAATAAGACCGGGTTCCCTCTACCTACCCTGTAATGTGCGGGTCACCACATGCGTGCGCTAAAGAAACGTTCGTTCTTGCTTGCTGCGCTCGCCAACCCTTACTCGCTTCGGGATTGTTTTTCTTTACGTATGCCACGTACGTCCGCTAAGAAAAGAAAAATTACATAGTCTACTAACTAAAAAATATACAAAATAAAAATCACTATTTTTAAGAATTTATAAATATGTTGGTAACGTAATATAAAAATATAAAATTACATGTGAAAATGTTAATTTCTGTACAATCTAAAATTCAATATTGGGAGACGTAACCCTTGTTTTACTTGACTGGAAAAATAAAGGAACAACGATTCAAGTATTTTTTTAATTATTACAAGCAAAACAGTAGGCAGTCGATAGTATTCACGAGCTAATGACGAGATGTGGAGGTCACATTGAAATGTCACAGCAACCTTACTTCGGACATGAATTAGTCAGAATAGTTCAAAGTACAATACACTGTATGAAAATTAATCATATAATATCTACACTGTCATGATTAATTTTAACTTCACGCTGTATCACGTGTATAGCAGCGAACCCAGTGTTGAGACACTCCGTTCCCCATTTTACGCCAAAATATTTGAGATATAATCGTATTCAGTGGTGGAACTCAACGATGACGTACTTGGTCTTACAAATGTTGTGGAGCGACGAAAATCGAACCAATAACTATCCTGTCATACATTTTGAATTTGGAATATGCGTCACTGTACACGATAGTTGTCGATTCGAATCATAAATTTCACGAAATAATAGACTTAAAGAGAATATTACAGTAAAAACATGTCATTTTGAAATATGTTGTAGTTGTTTTACAAAAGATACCTATTTATCTATACTAGCTTTAAACAACGGCTTTGATCAATGAAAATAACGAATTACGAATGTCACAAGAGTCATTATACATTCTAAGTGAGTTTTTAATATATTTAGGATTACGTAAAATGCAAAAAATCCTTGTTCCACAGAAGAGGCCTGCTACAACAGAGGTGGGTCGCTAGTTCGATATTGCTCAACTATTCAGCTGTTTAACGTCTCGAAGGCTATTTCGCGTCCGTTACACGAGAGGCGTCTATGACATCATGACCAACGGTTATAGAGATTGTAGTCTGAGAGCCACTGTTCAAAAACTACACTTTATTTTACAATATGAGGCGTTGAGTGCTGCCACTCAACATACAATGTCTCGAAATCGGGCAGAAATTAGAGTGGTCTCTCTGCTAGGTCTCTTTTCAAATAATAGATTTATTACACCAAGAGTTCTGTTCTATTTATATTTTTATACATCTTCATTCTGATGTTCTCTTCTCTATGAAACGTTTAAAAAGAAATTCGAACAGAATTTACAAAATTAGCAATTTTGTAAAAAAGATATATTTCTATAACTGTATAACGTAATGTCCTAAACTAGAGCGCAACCATCGTAGCGCACTAGTGGCACATTTTCTGACTGTAAACTCGACGATTGTGGGTTCGATTTCAACTAGGGGGAATGAATTGAATATTAAACTAGACTAGGTTCCCTTTGCCTATTTGTTTTATGCAGGGTGCAGCGTGAAGCTGAAAAAAGAAATAATCGAGGACACAGTGTTTGAAAACTAGTTCTCTATCTACGCTGCGATATGGGAAACAGCTTGAAATTATTTAAAATATGTATTTTATAAAGTAGCTAGTTCAATTCAGTTCAAAAAAATATTAGCATTGACTAAATATGGGGCACGCTGGCTCTTAGACTATCAGACATCCGGGTGTCTCATACATTATGTATGAAGTCAGCTGATGCTATGCGCCAACACATTCTCACATAGACTATACATAAAATCTATGTAGAAATTTAATTATTATTACATGGTTTTAAACTCCAATAAAATACTTCATAGGATAAAGCACTTTACTTGGTATTACTAACATGGGCGTTTTGGAAATATTATCCAGAGTGTATGTAGCGTGATCTCTAATAGTTTACATGGCTTGATGAAAACGTAACACAAAATTTTAATATATATATATGTATGTAGAAACGAAGCGCGGCGTAGAGTTCCGTGACTCAACTAACAATGCCTCCAGAATTCAGCGGAAAGTGGGAAAAGGAGTGTCTTAACACTAGGTTCCTTCTGCCTACTCTGCTATGCGGGAGATAGCGTGAAACTATTTTTTTAAAATAAATTCTATATATACAATAAAATTTCACAATATATGATAAAGGTACTTTTCCATTTTTCAATTTTTAACTATTTTCCTATATGTTAAAATGAGTTTTGATACATGAGGAAAACACATCTCTTTCAAAGATGATGATACATGATGATGTATATGTTAGGACATTAAGCGGATAAGCAACGTATTTTCTTTTAAAAGAGCGGAAAATTGAATCTACAATTATCATGCATGCATTGTATAGACACAACCTAAGTGAACTACAATGGCACGGTTGATTATACTGGATTCTAAAATACAAAATAGAAGTCCACTTCGCTACAAAATATTTTAATTATCAATGTATTTAAATACATACGAGTATACCCACAGCGGCCATATTTCAATATTTTACTCTTATTGCACTTTATAATCGTTAAAATGTTTGTTGGAAAGAAAAAATGTTGATGAAATATTGTAAAGGTTCTGTATGCAAAATATAACATACCTACATGGTGTTTTTTAATTACAATTGCAAAACATTCTGTCCAATTTTCGAGACAGGTGGCGGAACTTAATGCCGCACTTTGTATTGTTGGTTTTTATAAGATGCCGGTTTGAACGGTAAATTTCGTTCTGCCAACGGAGTATCTTAACACTAGGTTCCTATTGCCTATTCTCCTATACGGAATTAAACATGTCGGTGCCAAGTTTTATGGCACATCACTTTACACGTTCTTGAGTCCCGCCACTCAAAACGCAATGCCTCCAGAAATCGGTGAAATGTGGGAATCGGAAGTGTCGTAGTGGAAAGTATCTTAACATTAGGTTACCTCTGCCCTCCCTCTCTATGTGTGCATGCGTGAAGATAAAAATCCAGGCATTAGTCCCCAAAGATGAACCAAATATAAAATTAATCATAAATACCTATATAACTTTTTAAATAATACAAAAACATCGGGCTACGCCTGTTGCATGCATGGTTCCACGGATCTCCGCCGAGCCCCGTCGCCCGACACGTCGGTATTCGACCTCATCCGGCGACGACCAATTTGAATATGCCATCCGCAAAATACTTACACTACCTATACGTTATAAATTTATTTTCAAAATAATAAACACATATCTACATACATTTTTTAAGGTTCACGCTGTATGTCGCAAAAAGCACAGGAAGGAAGGTGAATAATCTCCTAATATTAAGACAATCCGTTCCATCTATATATATAAAAATGAAACCCATTTTCCTTGGTCATGGCATCACGCGTGAATGACTGGACCGATTTCACTAATTCTTTTTTTGTTGTATTTGTTATTATTAGGAGAAGGTTCTTACGGAAAAAAATATTAAGAAAATCTCTCAGAAATATTGAAAAATGTACATTTAATTTTGCATATTTTAAAAAACGCAAGTAACAATTATTTTGCATAGGAGTTATTTATAGGACGTAGGTGCTCGCTAAGACGGGAATTTGCAATATTTGACTTCTAAGGGGTTGTTTTTGGGGTTGAAAGGTTGTATGAAACTTCGTTACTACAAATGTTTGGAATCTCAAATTTTGCATGGACGTCACTTATAGGACGTAGGTACTCATGGAGACAGAAATTAATAATAACGTAGTTCACGCAGGCGAAGCCGCGAGCGGGCCGCTAGTTTTCTATAAATTACATGTTGATCGTTGAGAGGCGAAACTCATGCTGCAGCTTGTATCTATTGTAGGCATAATTTTATAATATTTATGTAAAAAAATAATTTAAAGATTCAATTTATTTAGGGATATGAAGCAGTTATCATACTCGACATCAAAATAAATGGTAATATTATATTAAAATATATTTCTAAAATATATCAGATATTACTATGACAAATAAAAGCGCTCAATAATTGCTTATAATGTGCGTTACGAAATACTAAACGTTCGTTCGCAACAAGTATTTGTCAATGTAACTTTTGAATAGTTCCAAATAGCAACACCCACCCACGGGCAGCCAGCCTAGATCCAGCCCACGCCGAATGACCTAGACTGACGAGTAACCTTTGGTTTTACCTGTTTTAGACCTGTCTAATATTAACTTATAAATATATGCTGCTATTGGTCCAACTTAATGTGGAGATTGACTAATACTTGAATATTTTCAACTTTAAATGTTGTCAATCCAATGTAGGTTTTATTATGCTTCTTAAGATTTTATTACTAACTTTTCCATGCGTGGTTGCGTGGTCAAATGCAAGCGCTAATATCCTCCCGTTTTTGCAACACTTTTTAATATAAATAAAGCTGTTGTCTACGGGAAATATTCTACAGGTTTTTATTATACGGTAAATTTCATACAAACTTATTTCTATTCGATTTCTTATTTAGATTCTGATAATTATGATATTAATTTCAGTTTGATACCTCCACACAAGCTGTAGATAAATGTCAAACAAAGGGATAAAAGAGACAGCAAGCAATGTGATCCATTTTTTCCTTTTAAGGTAATATAATATATAATAGCTTCACGCTGTGTCCCGCACATAGCAGGATAGGTAATAGGGAGCTAATATCAATATACCTCCTTCCCCACTTTCCGCCCAATGTTCGAGACATTGCGTGTTTAGGAACTCAACACCGAGTTTTATGTTTTACCTGAGCGGTGTAATGAAAAGAAAATAATTTATTCCCCCGACTGGTAATCGAACCTACAAGCATCGCGGTGACAGACGTGACACTGCGCCACGACATAATTTTAATTCAACATTAATTCTAATCTACATGTTAATCCAATTGGCATACCGCGCAGATCTGGTGTTATTGAACAGCTGCGTGACTGACGGAGCCTTGTTCCGTTGGCGCTCACGGAAAAAAGTAAAAAATACAAAATGGCGACTAGAAAACCGCTGACAGTTACATAGATAAATAATAAATAAAAAAGGGTTCTCATTAAAGAAACTTATTATGTATTGCCAAAATGTAGGAAGTAAAACAATTGTATTATATTGTTGGAATATTAAAAATAATGTGGGAAATAAAATAAATATTAAAATTTATAAGAACTAGGTATATTGCGAGTGGACTTGAATTAATTATTGAAATATACGTTTTATATTATTTAAATAAATCAGTTTGTAAATATTGAATTTGTTTAAAGAACACCATAGAGAATAAGAGTGGAGAGGGGGGAATCTATTATTAAGACCACCCAACTATCCGCCAAATTAAGTTAGTTAACGTAGACCACTTTGAGTAATTAAAGCCAAAAAATACAGACCAAGAGAAAAATAAGAATACAATTTAAATATTATAATAATTAGAATTGAATATATTTTATAATGAACGGAAAAAGGGGACGGAGTGTGTTAACTCTGGCTCCCCAGGTTCCCTCCGCCTACCCTGCTATGTACGTTATAAAAAAAATTAAATTATTCTTCAGTTCAACTAATGACAGAAGTCTTGACATCATTGTATATTACGACATCGAGTAAAATCCAGTTAATTGCGTTAACAAGGACAGCAATTTATAATTAATAGACTAAACATGGCGTCGCAATTAATGCTAATAACATAATAATTAGCCTTTTTTAATATTGCTGTCGTAGATAATAAATATTTAATTATTTTATAATTAATATGACATATCGATACAAGCGTGACCTAGTTGAGAAGTTTCAGCTGTAACGATGGTTGATTTCCACTGGAGGTGATAAAACATGTAATATTTTCATTCCTTCGCCTTGGTGATGAGAAAAGCGCAGTGTTAAATTCCACCACTCACCACGCAATGTCATTATAAATTCGGCAGAAAATGGTGGGACGGAAGTGTTTAGCAGGTTCCCAGGCTCCCTCTACTTACCCTGCTATGTGCATACTAGAGTGAAGCTAAAAAAATTACAGTCTCGTCGCAAAAGGATAAAAAATACACACTTTATTTTTTAAGGGCGAATTCCTAATGAAATTTAAATCAAAATAATTGCTCTGTGTAACAGGTACGTTTATAGTAATTAAAATTTCTTTACAATATTTATTATTGTGTGAACTTTGCAGAACGTTTGAGAAATTCAAATTATTTTCGCAGCTTGCAATTACTCTACAGCTTTAGCTACCTAATTAAAATAAAAAATATATATTTAAATATATATATTATCTATACGTATAGTAGAATTGTAACTGATGGCTGTCTAAAAATCTGAAATCTATTATGTGGCATTTATTAATATAATATAGAACCCGAAACAATCATTATCTTCAGATATTTTGTCTGTTTATCTGTTTGTCTATGAATTTGTGATTTGACGAATAATATTATTTAATTTCTTGAAAATTCATCTGTGTCTTTTTGTATAGATATATTGTAGAGAAGGGCTCTACAACATATACAAAAAGAGTCATTCCATTATCTAACACAAAGTGAATAAAAAATATAAATATATATATTATACGTACATAATATATGCAAATATTTTTTTTATCGATTCACGTCGTATCTTGCACATTGCAGGGTAGGCATTAGTAGACATTCCGTGTTGAGTGGCGGAACTGAACTCCACGCTTTATTTTGTTACCAGAGCGAGTATAATAACAATTTATCCCGATTGGGAATCGAACCTACAACAGTCACAGTAGACAGACAGCCTCTAAGACAAACACACACAATAAATAAATAAAAATGTTATATTTCCACATCAGGGATATATCTAAACTACTAATCTATTAAACATAGTGGACATCAAATTTCGCTATGAATATAATTGTGTATATGTACAAATCATTTAAATATGGCAAATTATATGTATACTCTGTGCGGGTCGGTGTTGCCATATTATTTGCATTTGACATTTGTTGAGTGTCGCGCGCGCTGACCTTGAACAATGACATTTCGGAGAAGGGAGATGGAGTTCCTTTGATATACAATAAAAACCAAAATTACTATATAACTATTACAATAGAAATATAGCTTATATAATAAAAAATATAAATGTCATTTAAAAAATAAAAAAGTAAGGCGCTATGATTACAAATGCTTTTTGATATTTTCAATGTTGCATAAAAGGAACACTTCAATTATAACTTCTACTTACAAGAACACAAATCGTATATATATTTATATATTTATTAATTTAATTGACTCGAGCAATAAAGACACAGACTGAAAAATGCTATTTAAAAAAATCTTCTATGAATTCATTATACTAAGAATTATGATCTTATTTTGAAACAAGGTTTCGTAATAGAAGATCGCTTAATAAAATAAAACCTTGAAAGTTGTATCATGATCGCTAGTTTTCGTATAAATTAAACTCAAAGCAAGTACGAATGATGTCTATAAATCACTAAATTTTTATTTACCATTGTAGCTATTATGATAGAAATTAACAATCCAATTTATAAATTGAAAATGAAAAAGAATATAAAATGGTTAATCTCAAAATACGGAACCTCCACAGAGAGCACATCACTAAGCATTCCATACGCTCTGAGATCGCTATTTTTTTTTCTTTTAATATTATTTTTAAATCCGGCAACGGCTCTAACGTCGCATCGCGATACGCGGCGCCATCGCACAATTAACATTATTCAACCAGTTTTATAATTTTAATCAATTCACAGTGATTTGGAGGACGTATTGGTTTGAAAAATCTCCGACGTCGCTAAAACTCAGTTATGATTGTGATACTGTGTGTACGCCACGTGTGTTGCCGATTTTATATGTTCTTATTTTTTTTTCAAATTGTGCATCCGAACTGAGGTACGAATATTTTCGATTTTATCTGTATTTTATTCCCGCCATTTTTTCTTTCAATTTTATTTAATTTTTTTATTATATAATAATATTATTTTTTGTTTTTCTTGTTATTGTGTTATATTAATACGTAGATTTTTATATTTGTGGAAATCAAATGTGTGACGTGAAAAATGAATTGTTAAGTTCGTTCACATTAACATGCTAATTGAAGTATAATATTATAAGTAATTTGTTGGTTCGGATTTTATCTAGTTTTACGTAATTTATAAGTGATAATCACTTAATATGTCTATAGACATATAAACTAATTCAATGTTAAAAGGTAAAAGAATTCCAATCATCAATGCTGAAGCATCCTTTACCAAGCAACTTATATTCAAGTAATTTTCAAATAAATATTTACAAATTCATAAAATACACCTAAGCATATAAGTAATTAAATATTCATATAAATACTATTCACCTTTCGAACTATTGCATAATATTTCAGATATAATTAATTATGATATACCTACTAGAACTTCAATGAGAAAATAACTACATAGATATAAATTAATACCGTAGTGCCGCAGAGGCACTAGCGTCTGGGAATCGAACCCACAAGAGTGCGACTGTAACGCAACGGTTGTGGGTTCAGTTCCTACCCGGATGAATAAATTATTCAATATTTTAATTTCCTCTGGTAACGAGGCAAAGCGCAGCGTTAAGTTTCGCCACTCAAGAACTCAATGCCCCGAGAATTCGGCGGAAATTAGAGAACGGAAGTGTTGGTTGGTTGGTTTACACTTAGTTCTTTCTTCCTTTCCTTATGATACAGTGTAAACCCTCCTTCTTATTCCTATAGTACAGGATATTTATAAATATGAACTGTAAAGTTGTAGAAAATGTCGGTATTTGTATTAACTAGACTTAAACGAGTTGTATATAACTTTAGACCAGTTATTCAACTTTGCGGAGCTATAATAGTTTCTTGCATGCAGTTATTTAAAATATATATGGGCTCCTTTTTATTGTGAAATATACCAGCACAACGTTAAATGCGACTTTTGTGGGTTCTATTTTCACATAAAGGAATGAACTGTTTTGATTTCTTGACTGTGGCAAGAAGATAAGACGTGGCGTTGAGTTCCACCAGTCAACACGCAATGTTCCAAAAATATAGTGATGCGAGAGAAACTGAGTGTCTTACCACTGGGTTCCTCCTGCCTACTCTGCTATATGGGTATACGGGATATATCGTGACGCTATAAAAATATATATATATTTATAACAATGTTTTTACAAAGAAAATATAATTTAATGACAAAGTAGAATATCTTTATTTAAGGTATTTGTAGAATAGTGGTAATAGGTTATCAGCTTTTCCCTTTTATATACCCTAAATGTAGATTATTTGAGAGAAAACTAGCTAGCCATCCATACCCTTATTATAGTCCAAGAATGTTTAAACATGTAGTTGTCTCACTAAAATAGGCAGGAAACCTTATCTTGCAATAAATCTGTAGGAATATTTTGGTTAGATAGATATTATATCTTCGTAGATTTCATATCTATATTAGAAGTATTATAATAGTATTACTCTGTATACCGCATTTATAATTTTTATTTAATAATTATTAATAAAAATTAGGCTGTATAAAAAAATAAACAGTAGCAAACTACTTTTCAAAAAATAAAGTCATACATAGTCAACTACTTCGCGTATTTTTTTAAGACTAAGCCTAATCAAAATTATTTAATATGAAATATTAGGACATATGTAATTTAAAAAAAATCTCATTCATATGATAACGATTAATTATTTAATCGATTTAAGTAATGAAACAAATCGATATTGCTAGAAACGGCACGTCACGTCACTTCTCTAGTAGTTATGTAAAATTCCGGTTTTTCCATGTTCTATAATATTGTATGGTTTTAGTAGGTATTGCTTACGTATTTTTATTGGCATTTTAACTTTTTCTTTATTATATTCTTTGTATCTATGTATACCTAGCCGATGTATTTTTTGGTTATCATTTTAGTCTCATCTAGTATCTTTAGTGAAATTTAGGTGGCATAAGAATCTAAACAGGTATTTAACTTTAAATATTTTACTAATAAAAATAAGAGTTAAGCCGTCGTGGCGCATCGGTACAGCGTGTGACTGGTTATGGGATCGATTCTTATTTGGAGACACAAATTATCAATTATCCCGCACAAAGCAGGGTAGACTGGGGGAACCTAGTGTTAAGACACTCCCCACTTTCTGCTGAATTCAACACGCAATCGTGTTGAGTGGCAGAACTCAACACCGGGCTTCGCCTCGATACCAGAGCGAAGATATGGATCGAACCCACAACCGTCGCGTTACAGACACACCATTGTGCTGCTGCGCCACGACGGCCTGATAGTTATTAAAGAATATTATTCGATAAAATTGCTATATATAATTATGTTATTGAATGGGCTGAAATTTTACTTTGAATATATTCGTAGGTGTAGATATTGTTTTGAAAATGATATTAATATTAGAACGAAAATAAATTTAAAAAAAATGGAAGTAATGCAGAATAGTAAATGAATCATTATTATATTGAATATTCAAAAGGGCATTTAGCGGGCGAAGCCGCGAGCGGGTTGCTAATATTCGAATAAAGCCGAGAATATCAAAATTTACGCAAACGACTCAGCGAGTCGCACACTAGTCATAGTCTAAGATAGAACGTTGAAGTAAATAACATATTATGTAAATATTACTAGAAACCTTGAGACAAGTTGCCAAGTTACATAATTAACATAGCGTATCTCATTAACTCCGCTTGGACTATAAATTATTATAAAAAAACTATAAACGAGGGTGATACTAGCAGGAAGCAACGTATATTATTTTAAAGATTATATTAATAAATGTTCATTTTATTTCAAGTAATATTAATTTCGAATACAATTTGTTACTGCTCTTTTAGAAATCGCCTTCGGGCGAGCACAATTATTCTTGAAAAACAAATAATTGATTCGTGACATTGTTCTAAATTTAGTCAATATTTATACAGATTAGATTTATTTTTAAAACGACCAATTTACCGTAACAAAAAAATAAAATAATTTTAATAGAAATCATTAATAATTTTACGGCGCACTGACACATATCACGGGGCAGACAAGTAAGATAATTGATAAATCATCATTCAAAGTATAGCTTTATAGTTTTTTACAATACCTACTTGTCGTATCATATAGTGCTACGCAAGATATAATGTAAAATTTACTAAATGCTACAAGGTAGGTATCTTAAATTCTATAATGTCCTTTAATTTATAAAAGATAGAAAATTTCTAATTTAGGGTTAGCAATTCTATCATAAAAAATAAAGAAGGTTGTCTTTAAAAATGAGTCAGCCAGATGAGTCATAACACTTTTAGACATTAGCTTATTAGTCAGTTCATGAAAGTATTTGGATGAGATCACGATTTATGGCTTAGGTACTAGTAGATGTGATAGATAGACAATTGTGGATTAGATTCCCAGTCAGGGCATTTTATTTCTAGCTCTGGTAACAAGACAAAGCGTGGTGTTGAGTTCCACATAACCAAGAAATATTTGTTCTAAGAATAAATTAATTTTAATAATCTTTGTAAGGTTTTGCAATGTATAAATATCATATTAGAACATTTTTCTACTGCAATTTATTCTTAAAATTGGATCTAACTGTTTTTTGCAACTATTTTTTTATTTTTTACAACAAGTTAGTATTTTCAGAGCATTCCCATTTGATGTAGTCTCTATAATATAAAACGCCGTACTGGGTTCCATCATAAAATTTCAATAACATTTTATAATGAAATACAAATTTTACCTTTAAAATAATTTAGGTTGTAAACTAATACTAGTGAGAAAGATTATTATGTTTAACCATTGATCTATCTAATATTACTGAACCCATTTCGATGAAGATTTCACAGCTAATAAAATCAAGGATACAATAAATTGGAAAGAAATTTATTTATTTACTGAGACGATATTTTTGATATATGAAAATTAGCACAAACATTTGTAAGCTTCTGAATGTGACTGATAGACGCACAAACATACAAACTAAACGGCGTAGAACGCTGAAATTTTACATAAATGGTCCTTGAGGAACGTAAGAGAAACCCTATGAAGATTTAACAAAACTCTTAAGGCGTTAAAACGGAATTTTAAGTTTTATAATTTACGAAAATTTAGTTTTGATGGGAAACTAGTATTATTTACAGACAAATCGAATTAATTATGATTGATTTAACTAGCTTGAAACTTAAATTAGTTATAATAAAATTTTATTAAGTTTCAAATTAACTGTTCAATATTTAATTAATAAAATATTAATATTTTATTAATAATAACCACCATAAGCTATCTCATATATGACAGAAATAAAAATTCCAACCTAACAAAGATTCTTGAAGTTTGAGTTTTGCCCACAAAAAAAAAAGGAATGTAAAAAAACACGACATCCTTGACTTCATTGCCTTAATAGACGACCAGTTTTGGGAGACCTTTCAAAACTAAGTTTTTGTTATAAAATCAAGTTTTATATACATTGGTCGATGAATATGTTAATTCTAAACTAATGTATTCAGTTTTACATTTTAAAATGTTATTTATAAGTTATGTGCCAAAATTTTAAAGTCTTCTTTTAAAGGGAAGGAAGCAAGAGGTTAGTATTTTACTAAATATTATTTAGATACTTTTGATTTCGATTTAAATTTAAAATTCTTAAACATTGGGCACATTATACCTAGAGTGCTGTTCCCACACCAGGTCACTTTGGAATCTAGTGTGGGGATCCCTACTTCCTATGCCTACTTCCTACGTACGAAATATAGCGAAAAGCGTGACTAAAAAATACTACTTCTTGCTACGTAAACAAACGTGAAAGTTTGTAAGGATGTATGTTTGTTCTCCTTTCACACTAAAACTACTAAATGGATTTAGATGAAACCTTACAATATTACGTACTAGCTTATACATCATGATAACGCATAGACTACAATTTACGTAAACAAGAAGTTTAAGCCGGCGAAGCCGCGCGTGGGTCGCTCATATTTTATATATTTTGTAGATCCCTATTCCATACATACCTAATGTCATTACACTGCATGACTTTGAGGACTCTTGAAATATTCTTTAAAGATCATTTGCCTTTTAACCTCTGCTACTCTGTGAAGGTTAAAAAAACATGTTATAATAACTTAATTTGCATACAATTTCAATTAAGATAATAATTGTTGTTTAGTATAATAATTTATGTTTTGGTGTTGAAATTTATATTTATCATAGAAGCGGTATTGGCACAGTGGAACAGATATTTTATGTAAACATATTAAAATAATTCTTTTAAACATTTTTCCAAAGCGCAGCGTTGCGTATCGCCTCAACGCGCAAATTGGACGGAGAGTAGAGAACCGTATCTTAACACTGGTTTCCTTTTTAAGCGGTTAAGCGGAGCCTGTTAAGCGAAAAAAGCGTGAAGAATGATGAATAGAATTGTTTATATTTATATAAAAATATAATGATAGCAAGTAAATTAAACTAATAAAGTGTAATTACATTTAAGCGCGTTGAACTCTTTTATATGATTGCTGTGAACATCGCCTTCAGATAGAAGGACTTTTCTTGATTCATTAAATTATTTTTTGATGTTGAACCCGTAATCATTGTTTGTACTAATTTCAATGGAACATTCACCACTGTGCCATATATTAGACAAAAAAAACTAGTTCTCGTTAACTAGTTTTAGCAAAATGAACGTTAGGAATTCCATTCAACTTTTTTGCTCAGATTCAACATGCCGTATAAGTATTTTTGTAGAACTACAAGGCCTTGCTTTTAAAAAAATATTTCTGTCGCTGAGATAAGGAGAAAAAATGAAGTGGCAACAATAGAAAACGGAATGTTCCATTATTACATTTCTTGAGATCAATAGTTACTAGGTAAGTAAGTTATCGATAGCTTTATATTGTAAATAATTTATTATCAAGAACCAGAAGAGTGAAGTAAAGAAAATGAAGAAACCCAAGAAGATATCAAGAGCTGGGATGTTGACCTAGCCTCTCCTTGGCTTTGTCTGTATCTTACGATGTTTCAGACATAGCCTGATAGAGGTTACGTTTTGTCCCGTTTGCTTCTACAATAGAAGACTGGAAGAGAAGAGAATATTAGAATTAAAGTAGTGTAAAGAAAATTTAAAAAAAGTCTAAACCAACGGTTGTGGGTTCGACTCTCACTCAGGGGGATAAATTATTTTTATTTCCTGGCGCTGGTAACAAAACTAAGCTGCGCTGCGTTGAGTTCCGCCATGTATTGTTTTAAATACGTCTTTTGAATAAGAACTGTAAAAATTGTAAATGACATACATATTAATATTTCTTATTTGTAATTTTATAGCATTTTTAAGGTTCCGTACCTCAAAAAGAAAAACCGGTACCTTTATCTGTTACACCATTCAATGACAAGAACACTTGTCTGGAAATCGCTTGGAGGTATCAAGCTGATATTTATATCAAATATTCAGGTAAATATCAAGTTACAATAAAAAATACGAGTGTTGTTTGTATATATATCATTATTGTTGCATTTTGTACGAAATTTACCCCGTAATCAAAACCTATAGGGTACCTCCTGTAGACCTACAGTTATGAAATATGGCACGAAGTGTGAACATACAAATAAAGGAAAAATCAGAAATGTGAAAATTTATATATATTTCATAGAAAGCAATCATTACAATTACATTACAATTGAAGTTTATTTCATACAAAATGAGTATATACGCCCGTCACCGTTACTGTTGAATGCTATGGCGCTACGAAATCCTCAATAATAAATATTTTTTAATAAAAACTTCTATAATACATAATGTACAGCAAAATCTTTTAAAAAGTTAAAAAAATAAATAAAATCACTTATTTTTATCTTAAATTTAAAATCTACGTAATAAATAAAGGTAAAGCACGTACGCCACTCACGTAGCAGCGATTCAGTAGCTTGTAAACAGTTGGGACTGACGTCTGGTGAATTTAAATATCACTTAACAGAGATATATTGTGGCCAAAACCTAAATATTAAATACAATTGTAAATTTACCGCGATGTCGCGATTAGAATATAATTTACTAGTATTCCACTCGCGGCGTTGTCTGCTTGGACTACAATATTGCTTGTTGCTCGTACTTAATCTATAAAATCGAAGAGTTTGTTTGAACGCGCTAATCTCAGGAACTATTGGTACGAAATTAAATTGGAAAAGTCTTAACTTAGGGGGCAATTCCAGTCCTATTATAGAAGGCCTATAGGTTTTATACATCGCGTTTTGATTTCCATGTAACCCAATGTACATATGCTTTTAATTGTATAAAAATCTATCAACATTGTGTAAATTACTACAATACATAATTTGGAGTTTTAGCACGGACATGTAACAGGACAAGGACTTACACTCTATACAAAATAAAAAATAAACAAATAAAAAAGCTAAAATAAAAAAAAAGTAAAAAAGACAACTTTATATAAATTTGCTAGCAGTCCAAACTTCCAAGTTAAGGTAAAATTTTTATTATAACAAAATAATAATAAAAAAAAAAAACAGAAAAAAAGACCAAAAAGGTAAAATACAAGAACAAAAAAAAGGCAACTATAGATAAATTCGCTATTAGTCCAAACTCCACAGTGTTTTGGGGCAAGTTGTCTGTACGGTGACGTCACGCGAGACGCCCTTGGTGCGCGCGCGCATGTCGCGGCTTGATATTTAAAAGTCAACACATGATACTTAGAGGACGTCTAATAATAGTTCGTGTTGCTGAATTTTTTGACTGAATTATGTAGAAGTTACATTTTAGAATTCTCCATTCGGGAGAATCAGATATTAAATATTTGAATGTCCTCGCTGGATAAGGCAAAGTAAGGCGTTGAGTTCCGCCACGCAACGCGCAATGTCTCGAAAATGGGAAGGTGCGTCGGGAATGAAGTATTACATTAGTTTCCCTTTGCTTACTCTGCTGTATGCGTAAACGTAATATAAAAAAATAACTTACAGATAGTGTTTTTTTTAATTTATTTTTTAATTAAGCGGTTTAATCCCATTCCATGTACGTCTACTGCAAAGTTACGTGTGGCCCATCATTTTATATGGATGTGATTCTTGGACTATAAAAGAGGGTCTCAAAAAACGTATAGAAGCTTTTGAGATGCCGTATAGACTGGATTTGAAGACATCTTGAATTGATAAGACATTACAAATTATTATCGACATAACAAGGGGTGCTATGTAACATTTGTATATACCTAGCTGTAGGCTAGTTTTAAAGTAGTAAAAATATTTATAAGTATTTCCTTCTTCTAGCAACCTCTGTCAAACTAATACTTAAAACCACCACAGTGGATGTGAACCTGCATACTCCAAGATTTTTTAATATTTTGGCTATAATATATAAATAAGTTTAAGCGGGCGAAGCCGCGTTTGTGTCGCTAGTTTTACATAAACTTCAAGAATTCACTGTATACTAATATTCTCGGGCGAATATGTCAAGGAGAACCGGTTGGTTGTGACGTCATCCAAACGATTAAACACCTATCTACATATTCATAACAAAAGTATGGAAACTATAGAGGTCAATCAAGTATTATAAATAATTTGATATTTTAATATTTTAAGTTTTGTATTATTATTTAAAATATTTATGAGGAGATTCAAGATTTTTCCCGTGTAGATTAAGCAGAAAGAAGAAGTGCTATGACACTCGGTTAACGAAGACTTTGTGATTAATTTTCGACACATTGAGTGTTGAGTGTCGGAACTCAATGTTGCTTTTTGTCTAACAAAGATAAAAAATAAAAATTATTCAAATATAAACACAGGCAGGTACAGGTAGGTACTTATGTCAGTTGTCAAAATTATGGAGGGTAGAGGTAAGGTGAACCGTTTGAGTTCTGACGCTAGAAGAAGTAAGAGTGGGGCTACAGTAGCAGTAGTCGCTAAAGGTTATTATAAAATGTATGTTTACAAGATAATGTTTGACGTAAGTTATTGAAGAATAGTTTACTTTACTTTTACTAACTGCTCTATTCAGTTAAAATATTAAATTATCTAACTCAGCATACTTGAACCTAATAACAATTGCTACATATATGTTACAGCATAAGTATGCTAGCGCCATTTTGGAAGGTTTTTTTTTCAGTTTCATGCTGTACCCTGTATGTACCAGAAGAAGCCTAGTATTAAGACACTTCCACCTCACTCTCTCCGCCGAATTACGAATGCATTGCGTGTTAAGTGGTGGAACTCATGCAGCGCTTTTGCCTCGACACCAGTGCGAAGAAATGAAAATGTTAAATATTAAATTTCCTCGAGTGGGAATAAAATCCACAAGCTGTTGCTTTTACAGTCACACGCTTGTGCCACTGCACCACGAAGGGCCTGGAGGGTTTTGGCGGGCAAATGGAAATGGACTCAACTGTCTCGATCAGTACACCCTTATAAAAGAACAGAATATAACATGAGAACGCCATAAGAGACTGAAGAACTGAACTGAGATTTTCTTTATCTGGCGCCAGGAAAAAATATATTACTTTCAGGCAAAGGATAATTATTTATTCAACTTTAAAAATGTGTTTTTTTTAAAAAGACAGAAAACAATTCAATTTCTAAAAACAATGGAAGATTTATTATGTAAAAATAAAAAGCAAACGTATCATTTAATAATTTATTAATAATACTAATTGTGTTGTAAGTAATATAAATAAATTAACTTAAAATTAATAATAAATAGTTTTTCTAATTATTAAAACTAATTTCAAAATATTAAAAATAATTTTCTAAGGTAACTTTTTAAAGTAAACACAATATTGTTAATACTTTTTTCAATGAAACGTAACGATTTCAATGAAAATAAATCCGTCTTTCATTTAGAGAATCTTCTCATTACAAATGCTTATTATATGTACAAATATGCAAGATTGATTATACAAAATTTGTATTTAATCAAGCACATAATAGGGTAGGTAGAAATAACTTAGTGTTTAGGCACTCCGCTCCCTGCAAACCACCCAATGTTTGTGATCTACTAAATAATTAAAATATAGCCATCCCGTTAATCGGAATCGAACTTACAACTGTCGCGTTAACAGTCACTCCCTCACCCACTGTAACATGATGGCCTCAATACATTATTTTTTTGGGTTTACTGCTGTATCCCACACACAGCAGGGTAGGCAGAGGGTACCCAGTGTTAAGACACTTCGTTCTTCATTTTCCGCCAAATTCTGGTGACCTAGCGTGTTGAGTCGCGTAACTCAACGCTGCGCTTTGCCTCGACCAGAGCAAAGAAATGAAAATATTAAAAGTGATTTCTTTTTCTACGTGGCAATATTAACTCTTGTAAATAAAGCACTAAAGAAGTAATAGATAGTAGTTTTCATTTGTTAGTAGGATGTGCTGGATCGATTTTCATATAATGTCCGTACGGAGTGCTTATAGTCTGAGGGCCGGCCGCGTAAGGGTCCAGTACAACGTTGACAACCTTTGCCTCGGCTGGGTTTTGTGCACCTTCTCTGCTCCATGACGCTGAAAGATTAAGTGTTTAAGGTTAAAAGTTTATTATTATATTATAATAAAACAAATATTTCATAATAATATAATACCCTAATAAAAGGGTGCCCAGAAAAAATATTTATTAAAATAAATAAAATATTGTCATTTTTTGAATCTGTACTGTGCAATTCAATCTCTTACTCTCAATACTGTCATCTATAGGTAAAATGATAAAACTACATAGATAGCAATGTAGTGACATCTATTGCATATTTTTAAAAATAAAACTTACTTTCGGCCACTAGATGGCATAATATTTAAAGTATATAATTACATTTCATATAAAGAAATCAAAAAGGAAAATATTTATCAAAATAGAATAAAATAAAATCTTATGAATAAAATAGCGTGACTAACAATATAAAAGTGTTAATATTATCCAATCTAAGACAAGTTTATAATTAACGACAAATTAGGCAACCGGTAATAATATTAAGCCATTGGCCGCTAGATGGCAATAAACATTAAATATAATAAGTTAAAAGACTAGTTGACGTAAAATAATAAAACTATTGGATAACAGATGGCGATATAAATTAGTTCTTACATATCGGTACATTGTGCTCGTCTCCGTGGTATCCACCATTATTATGTATATGGAGATGTATCTCTTTCTGATGGGGGGTCCAGGTTTGATGCTCGTGCGTGTGACCCTTAGACGCGAAAAGCGCTCCAAACTGAAAAAATATAAAAATATATCATTTTTATTCTTTTTGCTTATTAAATTTTATTAGGCTGCAATCTATTTAAAATTAACATGACCAATTTAAAGATATCTACTCTATCTAATTGGACATAATCTTGTTTTAAATTAAAAAAATATGGCAAATATAAAAGTTTTCTGGATATATAATATCTGATCCACAGGTCTGATATCTCAACTCAACACAGGTCTATAAGTATAAGAAAACCTAAAACTATCTATAATATCATAAATTTAATCGTTTTTTTTTGTGAAATATAAAAAGACAATATAAAGATAGGTATTAAATATGTATTACAAAATAATAATGTAATTAATATATATGTATATATGATGAGAAAATTTTATTTTATATAATAATAAAATTACAAAGAATACAGACCAAGTCTTTAGTGGTATATGGTATACTTAGTAGATATACCACTAGAGATTTGATCGGTATACTTTATTATGATATTTATGTTGTTTTTTATTATTATTAACAAAAATAATAACATTATATCTCTGTTTACCCCAAAAATAAAAGAAGCCATAAAAATAATTAAAAAACCTACAAGATCAGATCAATGTGTCATATAATGTAGACCTTGACACACATACAATGCAAATTAACAGATTCCACAAACAGACATCTCTTTCTAAACTATACAAGTTCATCGTTCCGTCTCTTTCTGGCAAAAGAAAGTATACTTTCACTATGGATGTATTTCTCCAATTTTATATAAATAAATCGATTAAGGAAATTGTTATGAACACCATCGCAGCTCAGTTGGCAGGTAGATGACTTAACGACAGTCGTGGGATCGATTCTTTTTCCAGCTTAATACTGTGTCACATATATTATATTTAAATGCATGTGAGGAAGAGGGATCCTTGTGGTAAAACTCTACGAATTCGAGATTATACATCTTTAATATAGGAAGCTGCGTTCTGTCCTATCAGAGCGGGGATAAAGTAAAAAAAATATTGTAATCTTCCTCTAAGTGGTAATCGAACCGACAACCATCGTGCAACCACCACTAGAGGGACAACGAAGTGAACATATAAGATTTTCTTTTGTTTTATGAAGGGGACTCTAAAAATAAAAAAATCGCAGCACACCGATTTCTTTAAAAAAACACATCTGACATTCATCTCTTAATCTCTACTTAACCTCTCCTCCTCACCTTGACAGCTCCTGCCAGCAACAATACTTTAAGTATAACTAGAGCCACCGCTAACGTCTTGACGCCCACCAGGGCGGCCACCACCGCCCACGTGCTCGCGGCGCCCAGTTGAAACACCAAAGGTATCAACGCCTGGATCATCTTCTTAAATGGACGACCGAATGTACGACCTGGAAAATTGGTAAATTACATATTAACTAGAACCCAAAATGCGGCTTCGCCCGCTAATACGTTTTATTATATTGTAATTCAAATTATACAAAATTTTTACATAAATTGATGTACAAGCTATATTACTGTAAAGTTTCATTTAAATCCGTTCAGCAGTTTTTGCGTGAAAGTCGAACAAACATTAATTCATAACCTCTAGATTTATGATATTAGTAGGCAACACCGGTTACAGTACTACCAGCGCCCAGGGGTGAGACTCCCGTCCCCCCCCCCCCACTTAGCAGCATTAAGTGTACCTAAAGATTAACAAACTTGACAAGTGGTAGTTCAGTTCTGCCACCATAACGATTTTACCATAAAAATTGTCATGTTGGTCATTGTCATTAATAATAATTCTTCATACAAGAATATCAGTTCAAAACCGAAGTAAAAGCCTTCCTGTAAAATATCTCTAGAGACACCCTACATGGGTGTACACCGTCCTTAGTTACGAGTATTTGCGTGTTGACTGATGGGGATTGTGTACTAGAAAAAGGAAATGGGAATATTTCATTCCCTCGCGTAGAGATCGAACTCACACTCACACCCACACTACTTCTCAGTTGCATTTTATAAAATATAATTTTGCAATAAAATTATAAAAAATATATAAAAATATACGTAATGACTTTATAATAACATCTTCCTATATAAACGTAAAAACTAAAAACTAACTTTCACATATTAAACAAAAATGAAAGCTAATATAAAAAGTACGTTCAATTATATAAAGAGCTCAGTATACATACATATTTAAATATATAATAAAATAATATATATATACACTGTAATAGAATTCATTAAGATTAATTATTTTGTTTAAATTAATTAATTCACGACCATATACACACATGTACCTTAAATAATGAATTAGAATTAAAATTTTCTTGTATTTGCGAAGACATGAAAGGAAAAATCCTAGTGTTATTGGTTTCATCTAACGAGTTAAGCAAATACAAATACATATGGAGAGGATGTCCTACCCTGGATACCCAGGACTGAAATATCACAAAAAATATGACGTTATGCTCGTAATTAAATAATAATTAAATATTGTGTCCTCTCTCTACAATAAACCGTCTTATCACTACAATTGACGTACAAAGTTGTTATATAAGCTACTTTACATATTATTTAACAATGAACAAAAGGAATAATTCAATATAAGTTAAAATTAATTCCTAATTAATTCAAATAAGACAAAGCATTGCGTTGAGTCAAAGTCATATTCAAATAGGTTTATTTCAAATAAAAACTTACATCCTTATTTTTTTATTTCAAATAATTGACCATCGGTTTACTAAAGTAACTTCCTCACACCTGAGAAGAATCGGCGCCAGTAACGAAGCGAAACTTTTTTTATGTCAAGTAATGTGTTGTTGTTCTTTATTTATGGCTAATTCAGCACTAATCACTTCGCCATTAAGTCAAGTAATATACAGGTCCTACTAATAATACTATTATTAATGTGTCATAGTTTATGAAGATCGATGAGTTCTAGTTCACTGAAAAATTACTAAACGAATTTAAATTAAATTTTACAGTAATGGCTGCACAATCGCTTTTGAGACGATAGTTTCCCATACGCCGTATTTCTAAAGTAAACGGAAAGGGAGAATGAATTGTCTTGACTGTAGAGTAAAAACAGTTCATTCTCCTTCTCGTTCCTTTCCGTTCCGGCAAAGAGTAGCCTTTGCCTGGGGTAGACAAAGGATTTAATTTATGAAACCTTATTAATAGATTACAGTCAGAGAGATTTACGTCCCACCTTGGTAAGCAAAGAATTTTGCCATTTTGTATTGTATACAATGGCATACAATGTCCTGCAGAGTAAGCAGCCTAGTGTTAAGACACTCCGCTCCCCACTTTCCGCCAGAATTAAAAAAAACGTTGATTTTTTCCGTGTCCGTACCGTTTGAAAAAGCCTGGTGGGCACATGTGCAATTTCAACTTTCTAAGTCCAATACGTCTACACGTACTTACATATGTATGTATTAAAAATAATATTTAAAATCAAATCAAAAACCAATTAAGTCCAAAACATTCACTCGAACAAATTCAGCCACAACTTTTTATAATATTTATTAAATATGGTAATTCATTTTTTTTCAATGAAAAAAGTAATAATAATTCATAACCGCAGTAATTAGTTTTATATAATGACGTCTAACCACAGATTAGTGAAAATCGAAAGTTGTTTCGTTTTGGATATAGATATTTCTTTGTTGACCGACGTTAAAAAAAGAAATTTGTTTTTTTTTAGTTTCATGCTGTATTGTCAAAGCAGGGTAGAGAGGGAACTTATTGTTAAGACATTCCGTTCCTCACACACCGCCCAATTTTTGAGACATTACGTGTAAGTTAAGTTCTGATAATGTTGGAATTGGATTATATTTGACTATGCCGATCTATTTAGGCTTCAAAGCACGTGTGCTTAATTTCGTAAGTGTATACGTTTTGTCCATAAATTACTCGGAAACCATATTACCAGGACTCTCAGGATCTCGAATTGGATGGTATCTAAGAGGCTTCGCCAGTTCGAGTTCTATACTTTTTCTAAAATTGGAAATAATAAGCTGTTCTTTGGTTGCAGATATTCAACGCAGCTATGAGTTTTATCAGTGAAGGGACCAGAAATAAATAGTGTAAAAGCGAGGAATTGTTTTAATGAGAACGGAGTGTCATGTCTAGTGTGATAACTCTAGATTCCTACCTGCCTACCCAGCTAGTGCACGATACCGCGTGAAGGTATTAATATTCAAAGTAGCTTTTTACAGATAATTTTATTCGTATTTTAATGACGAAATAAGATATAAAATTACAAAATTACGTTTTACAAAAATTTCGTGAAGACTGTTGTAAAAAAATTGTAGATCAAAAAGTCACACAAAAACTTATCCCACTAAACGAAGTTAAATAAGTAATAATAAAAAAATTCTAGATATGAAACGAGCTTCTCTATACAGTACCTACGTATATTAAAGATCAAATCAAATATTAATAATGATTGGGCCTTGTATGAGTGAAACTGTACTCTTGCAACTTCAATAAGGAAAATGAGCAAAACCAATATAGTAAAATATATTACAATTTTAACTGAACATTATGATTATTTACTAGTCATAAAATAATTAGATATAACGGCAAAAAAAAAATACTTAAAATAGACAATATTAAAGAGGCTTACCCACAACACTATTTTCTAAGAAATTACGCCCAACCTCAGCAATTGATCTAACACTTTGGTTTCCTTTAAAACTATTATTAACTAAATATTTGGTATTATTTAAACTTCCGGCATTACGTTGGTTCACTTGTGCCGAAGTGGGACACGAAAAAATTAAAACTAAACAAACTGTCAAAATCACCGCCATTTTGTTGATTTTTAGTAACAACAAATGAAAACATGGTATGAACCACTTGATAATTTCTTTTAAATCCATCATAATTTTATAAATTTTATATTTTTTAACTAATATTTCGTAAATTTAACGATAAATGTTATTTTTGTACGTCATTTCGCGCGCGCCGCGAGTTTGTGACTGAGTTAAGTTTAATAGTAACAGCTCGTCCCCTTTCTTCTTTCACTTGAGTCATGTCTCGTTTATGTTCCGTGTCTCAGGCTCTCAGGTATGTACAATAACAAACAAATAACAATATGACATTAGCTATGTTTTTGACAGAACAATCAATGGTGAGCGTGACATAATTTACATAAAATAAGTATTTCATTGAGCAAGTTGAGTTAGACAGGTAGGTAATTACTATTTTTATACAGCTAGAGTTAAGGCACTCTCTTTTCCACTTTCTACCTAAATTTGAGACATTGGCGTGTTGGGTAGCGGAACTCGACGCACCTTTTTATGATTTTGACTTCTAACCAGAGCGATTGATTCTGCTCCACGCTGTATCCTGTATATAAAAGGGTAGGTAGGCAGAGGGTACCTATTGTTAAGACACTTTGTTCTCCGCTTTCCGCAGAAATTTTAAAAATATTGCATGTTGAGTGGTGGGACTCGATACCGGGCTTTTGCTTTGGTATTCTGAGCCAAAAGATAAATATATTAATAAATAGTAGACCGTTCCCGTGATTGGGGATCGTACCCACAACCGTCTTCCGTTAACTTTTCGTTACTACACCTATAACAATTATTACAATCGTATTGTTATTTTATTTTTATATTTTTTAAAGAAAAATACCAATAATTATTGTTAACAATTTGTAGTTTTTTTTATTATTTTTAATAATTCAAGATATACCTAGTTGTTTTTATATTAAGTTAGTAGCGTCACGCGACTTCGTTTGCTTGGATTATAAAACGTATAATTCTGTTTTTTCTCATTTCCGTTGAAATTTCATAAAATCCTCTCTTAGTGCTTCCCTGCACGCCTAAAAGAACCTGTCTTATTACAGCGTTCTACACCGTGTTTTTCTGTACAGCTAAAAACTAATAGCAAATATAAGCATACATAAAATATTCTCATTAACACAGGCACTAGTTTTTTTTAGCCTCACGCTGTATCCCGCACATAGCACAGGGAACCTGAGAACTAAGTGTTAACATCCGTTGACACTTCCGTTCCATATGTTCTGCAGAGTTTTTAAGGCATTATATGTTGAGAGGCGGAACTCAGCGCCGCTCTTTGCCTCGTTAATAGTGTGACGAAATGAAAAAAATCAATACCCCGGGGTGGGAATTGAACCTACTAACGTCATTCGCTTATGTCACTACGATGACCACTATTGTGAAATAAGGCAACATTTTGTAAAAAAAATCAAATGTATTACCTGTGACAAGGCAAAGAATGCCCAATACAATGCTACTGGGTCACACAGTGTCTTCACAACAGTATACAAGGATATTAGAGTCGGTTTTCAAATCTAAAATAAAGAAAAACCTACGTTACTTCACTTTCCCCTCTTTAACTATTCTAGTACCTTTCTTATTTTAATCTGAATAAATTGAGTTAAACATTTTGTAAAAGAAAGTTTGTTTTTAACGAAAAATAGGATTGCGTATGTCGTTAACGTAAAGTGGCCTAAAAATGATTTTGGTAACAAATATTTATTGAATACCTAAATCGTCTAAAATACTTTTAAATTAATTTTACTCTTAATTTTAATCTTTTGTGCACAGCAAGGCATTGCATGTTAAATAGAACATAGGAGCAGAACCTAACGCCGCGCTTTGATTCTATAACAGAGCGAAAATATGAAAATAATATTTCATTTCCTTAAGTGAAAATCGAACCCGTAACCTATCACGCTCACAGTCACACGCTTGTGCCCCTGCTCCACGACTGGCCTCTAAGTACTTGACATGAATAAATAAAATTAGTTACCCTTTAAGAAACCAGGGGCAACCTTGTAACATACTATAGGTATCCCTACCCTCTCTATCCACTTTTTATATTTACGAGTACATTGTAAATATAAACTTTGTTACATCGTGTTTTTTAATTATTTTTTCTTAAAATATGTGTTTTTAAAGTTCTTATAATCTCTGGTTTATGACACTTTTCCAGTGGACGTTCCATACTTAGACATTTATATTTATTTTGTTGCAAAGTAACTATTGTAAGTACCTATGTAGAAAAAAAAACTTAAAATGTTAAATGACAAATGTCATACTTGTCCGAGTTAAGTAACTAGTTAGAAAACTTCATTGTTATTCTTTAAAATCACGAATACAATACCGTAGTTAAGAAAATGTAAATTTTTATACGTGAAAGTATTCAATATTGAATTGCTGAACTGATTTGGATGAGATTTATTTGGAAAGTCGCAGTCAATCAGGTAACAAGCTGCGTAAAGTCATAAATTATTCAGTTGCTGTTTTTTTCATCTTCACGCTGCATCCGGCGGACCTAAAATTCGAAATATTTCTTGTTGTGTGGCGGAGCTCAACGCCGCATTTTGTCTTATTATCAAGGCGAGGAAACGAAAACAATTCATTTCTTCGAGTGGGCATCGACCCTAGAACCGGTGCGTTTTAAGACATAAGCTGTGGCGCTGTGACATGGTGGCCTTAGGTACACAAATAATTTAACAAAAAATGATATCCAAATAAATAAATAGATACTAATGCGTTAAAAAATATACAAAAAACCTAGCTTGAATTCTAATCAGCGACCATCGATTTAACAATCAATGTCATCAACAAAAATTACAAACGAAAAGAAATGAAATTGGCCATTATTGCGTAGTGGAAGAGCTGACTATAAACGCGATGATTGTAGGTTCAATCTCTACTCGGAGCAATGATCAATTTTCATGTTGTTTTTCAGGTATTGCAATGAATACATATTGCATCGAAACGGAATAATTTTAATTTTCTCATTTTAGTAACAAGAATCTTTGAACGCCGCGTTGAGTTACGCCATTCAATACACAATTGCTGGCGAACTGAGTATCCTAACACTGGGTTCCCTATTCCTACCCTGACTGTGTGTGATAATGCATGAAGAAAAAAAACACTATCTATTTACAAGTACTGCAAGATATTACATACATTCCTTTTTGATACACAGTTAGTTAATAAATATAGGACTCCGTTCGCAGAGGTCGATGTCCCGCTATTAGCTAACTTGCTAAGGAAGTTAATATCAAACAAACTTGTTATATTATCAACTTGATTTTTTATAGCACTCTTTGATCATATACTTATATAATAAACCAAAGTAAACTCAACTCTGGATGTAGGAATAGAGGGGTCGAGTGCCGTACCCACCCCAAAAATTTTAAGAACTAAAAATAAACTCTACAAAATAAATTAATACCTATACACGGACATATCTGATCAAAGCTAAAGTGTAGCATCCCACCTTCCTCTCCCTCTTCCCCAAAATATCACTATCTCTAAAGCTAAATGCAATTGCACCCAAAATGAGAACGCAGTTAGACACTGAATATATTGTTTTATAAATTCTTTTAATTCATGCACAATATATATATATATATATATTCTATATTTATTTTCAGTTTAAATTAGTTTTCAAAGTCATCGTCATGATTTAAATATTCATTTCATATGTTTACATATATTTGTTACACCTACGAATCTTAATCACATTTACATTTGTATTATAAAAATGCATTCATTTTAAAGCTTTGACTTTTTAAGTCAAATATTTTAAAAAGGCTTATTTATCATCATCTATCTCTCATATATATTATTGTTATAACTATATAAGTATATATTTATAAATTATTATATATGGCTCTACCATTGTCTCTATATAGTTAAGAATTCGGTATTTTCAAAATGCGTCATATGCAAATAGAAAAATGTTCAAAACAAGAATCGAATTCACTACCTTCTCAAGTACTATCAATAAAATCCACAGCGAACAGCCGTGACATTAGCTGACATTCATCGGCACACGTACGAGTGCAGTGCGTATGGGAAGTGTGCTCGTGTACTCAACAATGAGGCGCTATGAGGTAAACGGGTTAAAAAGTCAATATTTAAGATTCTGAGTCTTGATCTTGATGATACCAGTTCTCCTTGTGGTGAAGGTAAAATTGCATTTGTTTGTGTGGTAGGTACACCGTATCCGGCATGTATAGTAGGGAAGGCAGAGAGAATCTAGTTTTAAGCCACTCCGTTCTTCATTTTCTTCCCAAATTCACACTAAACAATTTACATCTTCTCTACCAGAGAGGAGATATAAAAATAATTTCTTCTAGTGGGATTCGAACCCACAACCATCGCGATTAGTCAGACGCTGTTCTACTGCACCACGATAACCTTTTCAGCTTCAAGCTTTAACTCACATATAACAGGGTAGGCAGAGAGAACCCAGTGTTTGCAGTCGCACGCTTGTGCTCCTGCGCCACGAAGGCCTCGTGTTATTAGTTTTACAAATTAAAATATACTATTGTTATTTGAACACTAATGAAGTTATTGTTATTAATAATAATTCAAATATAAAATATCATCCACACATTACGTGATAGTATTTCTCTTTCACGCCATTTCGTGTTTTTTTATTAATGAAGTGTCATAATAAAAGGTAATTATAGCAAACTTCCTATACCGTTACACGTAACAATACTCACTTTCACTGGCCGCAGTGAATACTTACGAGTGTACACGCGATCGCATACTGTTATATTTTCTTGGGATTTTTTATCTTCTTGATTGAAACAATTTTAATCAGAATTTTAGCTTTAAGGGTAGGCAGGGAGATCTTAGTCTTAAAATACTCCGTTGTCCATGCGCCGCACTATTTGTGTTCAGTGATGGAACTTAACGCCGCTGTCTTGTTACTACATGTAATAAAATAATTCATCCTCCCCAACGGGAATCGAACCCACAACCCACAACTAGTAGTTTACAGTCAAACACTATACTATTCACTGGTCTTTAAATTTAATAGTTTCAATATAATATAGCCCAATTGTTCAATTACTTTTATGAAAGTGGTTACAGAGCAATTTAGTTCGCTACGAGGCGGAGATAAGCGTTGTTTGTTTTTTTTAACTCCTCTCAGACACATACTTAGATTAAATAAAGACAAAAGAAACATAAATGTAACTGTAGGTAATGATGACAATGTCATTAAGTGCTTGAACTTAATGAGATTGTCATTATTTTACGTTTTTTAATATGAAATACGAGTACTAGTTAATTATTTGTAGGTATGTACTGTAGACTGTACTACATCGCCCCTGTAGAAAATAAAGAGTTGTTTATGACACATTCTGAGATTGATTTAAGTGAATAATGTGATAAATATCTATATTTAACACAAAAATAAATTTTCATTTGGAATCAGTAGTTCTAGAGACTAATTATAGAAATAAAAATAATTGTATGAATACGGCCTTTTCTTCAAAAATAGAGTTTTATGAATCTGTGAAAGAGAATTGATTTAACATTATCTTATTCAATCGAGATATTTAATCGATGCTATATAATTATAAATCAGTTTCAGCTGTATCCCGCACACACCAGGGTAAGCAAATGGAACCTAGTGTTAAGACACTCTCCCCACTTTCTGCCGAATTCTGGAGGCATTGCCTGTTGAGTGGCAGAACTCAATGCAGCGCTTTGCCTCGACACCAGAGCGAAGAAATGGAAATATAAACGTAAATAAATATTTCACTTCTTCGAGTGTTGATCGAACCCACAACCGTCGCGTTATGGTCACACCCTTGTGCCGCTCCGCCACGACGGCCTCAAATTAAATATCGATTTTAAATAGATTCTTAGCACATAACTGTTACGGTTTAATTATTCAAGATTCATAGTATTCATTATATGGAGAAAATGTTCAACCTGTACTATATAATTAAAGACAGTAAAATAAAAATGTCAATAAGAACTTTTATATGTTTTATATATACAGTACCGGACAAAAAAAAGTACGCACCGATCGATGTCCACTTATAAGGCATATTTTTTTCAAATATCATACATAACTGAAACTTTAGGTGGTCGTGACGAAAGACCCTTATTTTGCCTTCACGATGCCGTTGTAACAGTGTTGCAAATATAGGAAACCAGAAAGAGAACGATTTTAGCGGAAAAAAGTGCCTCTTATATGATGGACAAAAAAAAGTACGCACTCAAAGTTATCATATTATCAACAGTGACAGCGAAGTGATTTTCTCACAACGAAGTTTAACAAGGCGAAGTGACTGTAAACATCAGAGTTTCTCCATTTTTCATCCTTTTATATCTTCTCTCACTTCAAATAAAGACGTTAAAATCCTAGATGCCGAAAATATCAATCTAAATTAGAAAATTAATGATAAAAGACCTAAAAATAAGTATTTCAAAAAGAGAACTTGGTCGGAGATATGAAATAAGTGAAGGGGCAGTGCCAAAAATACGCAAGAAGTTTGAAAAAATAGATATAATCAATGATAAGAACAGAAGAGGGAGGATAAAAGAAACCACTGCAGTGGACGATCGGATAATAATTAGAGAGGTGGTAAAAAAAACCCACAATATCCAGCCTTGTAATACTCCAGAATACCGGCCTCAATGTTTCCGACCGAAAGAATCGCAAGAGACTTCGAGGAGTGGGTTTAAAAAATAGTTTCCCACGGCGTCGCCCTCTGATTCGTAAAGCAAATAAAATCAAGAGCCTCTAATTCTCAAAAAAATATGTTGGAATACCATTTTCCTTTTGGAAAATAGTAATATGGACTGAGGAAAGCAAATTTGATTTATTTGGACATAAACTACGATCGCACATTTGGTACAAGCCTACAGCACAGCTCCTCGAAAAAAAATATTGATAAGACAGTTAAACACGGAGGAGGAAGTCTATTAGTGTAGGGTGTTTTGCGTTGTCTGGAGTCGGCAATTTGGTTCAAATAAAAGGCATTATGTCCGCCGATGTCTATATGGATATAATCAACGAAAATTTGGAAGAATCATTGCTGAAGATCGGATTGGAAGATCAATTTATCTTCCAACAAGACAACGATCCAAAACATACGCCTCGGTAACCATCGGTCTTTTTCCGATCTTCCAAAATAAATTTGTTGGACTGGTTCGAGGAGTCACCGGATTTAAATCTGATTGAAGATTTATGGTCAATTTTATACCAGAATGTCAACAAAAGCGACGTGACGAACAAAGAGAAGTTGTTCGAAGCTTTGATTGAGGCCTGGGAAAAAATTGATCAAGAACATATTAATAACATAATCAATCTGGTTTAAAGTATTCCCCGACGCTTAGAAGCTGTTATTGCAACAAAAGGTGGTCATACAAAATATTAGAAACGCGAATTGATTATTTATTTATTTTTTTTCTAAGTGCGTACTTTTTTTTGTCCAGCCCAATAATGGTTTCCTGCCCGTGATATTTTTTTTTGTGCCGTATTCATAATATTTTTATGGTGATTTAGTGAGGATGTGTGACTGAGCCCACAAACTATCGTTAAAATGGCTGTAGAAGTAGGTCATTAATTGTTTTCGTAAATAAACTGGTACTAATACCAAATATCAAACAGTGCGTACTTTTTTTTGTCCAGTACTGTAAGTTATTCGAGTTATTAAATGAGAGTCAAATGAATGAATAATAAGATGGAATGTAGGATGCATAATAAATTAAATCAGTTGTTCTGTTCTCTTTTTATTACGGCGTTCCGAGCGTGCCAGTTGAGCACAAAATCACTTCGTCAGTGTCAAGTGCAATCTGCTAAAACCAGACAGTGACAGTTAAATATGACAGACTTTAAATTAAAAAAAAACATATCACATGAATAACTTTATTTTATAAATAAGTCACAACGTGAAACCTATAATTTTACAACTATTCTAGAAAACTGGAACCGTAAGCGAAATAATTAATAATGATAATAATAATTATAAATAAATGCCATAACAATTTGCAGTGACATTGAATACAAATTAAAAACTAACAGTGTTGCTATTAACAAAAGAAAAGGAAAATAAAATATGTAAATAAATAATGAAAAAAGTATTTTAATTCAATATATATTTGACATACATTGTACATTTTATAATTAGCAAATTTTTAGGAAAAAATATAAGAAAGAAAAATAAAAATTCTACAATGTATATCAAAAGGCAACATCAAAGACTATCTACAAAATATTTTTTTTATCTTTTACACGGTTATATAAAGTTTTGACAAAAGTTTTGCCAGCTGTCATTAAAAATCATAATAATAAATTGGGAAGAAATAAAAAATAATTAATAATACAATTTTATAATTAAAAAAAATTATAATATAATTGAACATAATAAAAATATTTTTGCAGCTGGCAACTCATTTTGTATATGTTCACATCAAATATTTGTTGTTATTTAGACATTTATATAAGTGTTGAATATTTATCCTAAAAAAGTTTGGTACGCCTTTACCTGATGGGGCAGTATTACCTGAAATGAAATGAAATATATTTTTTTACCTTCACACAGTATAATATAGACTTGTGACTTAAAAATCCACAAATCAACATGCAGTGTCTCTGATTCGGATAGTGGTAAAAACGGAGTGTCTTAACACTGTTCCCTCTGCCTACCCTGAAACTAATATTTATATATATATATATACTTCCTCGTAACTAAGAGTTTAATTAGCGGACGGCGAAAATTAATGCCGTCATTTAATCAAACACAACGCTCGTTTTGGTAACAAGACATAGCACAGAGTTGAGTGCCGCTACTTAACATGAAATACCTCGAAAATATTATTCTTCTCTCTTCTTCTCTCGAGTGTCTTAATACTGGATTCCCAGGTTCCCTCTGTCTACCCAGATATGTGCGGGATACGTCGTGAAGTTAAAAAAAGAAAGAGAAATATCGAGAACGGACTGATTTACCACTACATTTCCAACTAACATTATATACAAAAAAATCGCAGTCTAAAAAAATTTAACATACAAATACCTTTTACATTTGCTGCGTAGAATTTCCGTTCCACGTATTATTGTCGTCTTCTCCAGATCTGTCGCCATTTAATCTATGGATATTGCCTCTTCGTCTCAACCCCGAAGAGTTTGCGGGGTTTACGGGGTTTGCGGTGTTCACGGGGCTTGTGGGGTTAGGCGAGGGGTTAGGAGGGGGGTTCGAGAACAGTCTATTGCGCAACCACGAGTAGACTTGGTATGTCGGGTCTAGTACCAGCGATGTGAACAGTTGTGTGAGGAAGGCTGTAAGAAATTGTTTATGTTAATGATAAGTTCTTTATTGTATATTTTTATTTGTTTAGATGTAGATATTTTATTTTCTTAGATTTGTGTGTGATCATGTGTTTTTTTGTAATAACGGAGATAACATTTATTTTTATAAATGTAAATAAATAAATTTCAAAAGTTTAAGTTTAAAAATTTAAAAAAAATTTTTAGCTTTAATTTCACGCTGTATCCCGCACATAGCAAGGTAGACAAAACTCATTATCTAGTGTTAAAATACTCCGTTCCCATTAAGACGCTTCTGTTCCAAATTTCCACCGAATTTTAGAGACATTGCGTGAATGGCGAAACTTAACGCCGCGCTTTGCCTCGTTAAATTATTAAATATTTCATTTCATCGAGTGGGAGTCGAACCCACAACCAGTCTCGTTTTCCAATTATTTTATGTACAAAAATAAATCAATTTCACTTTAAACACCACATTACATAAAATAATGCTTAAATCATTATATTAACTCCTATGTACTCATGATATTTCATAGAAACCTTACCTATGACCCCACCAAGTGAAGAAGGGGTAGCGGGTTCGATTTCCCGCCGAGGCAATACTAATAACGCGGCAGATGGCGCCAGTTGCAATTCCCTTAGAGAAGCACTCCGTTCCGTTAGCTCACGGCGCGGGAAAGGGATCCAGAGGGAGAAATTTGATGCTGGTAGCTGAAAAAAAAAGTATATTTACTTTTTCAGTTTCACATTGTATCCCGCATATTGTAGGGCAGGCAGAGGCAACTAAGTTAAGATAATCCAACTTTATCTGTAAATTATCATTATGCATAGGGCAGTGCAAATTTATCTGGTCTTTTATATTATGTTTTTATATTATCACTATATCTATTATATGTAAGGTAGTGCACCCTAAAAAAGTCCACCAAATGTCAAGTACCTGTAATTTATTAGGTAGATACACGCTTAACTGAATGAGCGTCTCTATCAGGATATTTGAAAAGAATTCGAGCTTGTGCTATGTATGTGTATTACTGGGGCTTATAGAGTAGTATACTTCAATATGGTCTTTTAAGCTATATCTGTATATTTTTATTATATATATGGTAGTGTATTCTAAAATGATGTTCCTTTCCATGTTATAGCTACGTATTATATCCGCATGTAGGGTAGTATACACCAATATGGTCTTCTATACTATATCTATATTTTTATGTACAGTAGAAACTCGATTATCCGGCTCTCAGTTAGACGGATTCGCGATTATGCGGACTGTCAACCGTGATTATTATTTTATACAACCTACTACAATGAAATCTAGGATAACCTAAGAATTTATATGTGTAATGTGTAATGCGTACATAATTTATATGTGTATAAATCATATGTAGGAAAATGTTAATAATTTCTTAATAAACGTTGATTTTCTGTAATATGTACTTGTTGCTTTTAATAGACATATAGCAATTTTGTGCTACCTATACACAAAACTAGCTTTTCACACACACAACATTAACACTTACCTGTAAGTTATCAGCCAGATACTTGTGTAGGGCAGACAGGGGCGCGTCCGCGTCGAAGTGCGCGGTGTGCGCGCCGCCGTCGGGGAGCTTGAACTGCACGCGCGCGCGCACCACCGCGTCGCCCACGGACGGGGGGGAGGGGGGCGACGTGCCTATAGGTACTAATACAACTGTATATTTTTATATAATTAAGAATTAAGTTCAAATAAGCATATGAGCATTTCGATGAAACTCACTGAAATTATATAATTTAATTACTATATTAAGAAGAGAATATTTTAACACACTCAACTCAGAAGGATCTGGAAACGAAAAGTGACTAGGACTATAGCCTAACAATTCTTTTTTTAAATAAACGTTGACTGTCATTTAAGGACTTCAATACATGCAATAGAAAAACTGCTAGGCCGCATTAAAAAACTATAAAGAATTTTTTTTCAGTTTCACGCTCTATCCCGCAAGCAATATGGTAAGCAAAGGATAATTAGTATTAAATTCTCCATTCCACACTTCCTACCCGAATTCGAGACATTACGTATTAAGGTGCGGAGTTTAACGCCGCATTCCTTACCGCTAGGCGCCTGCGGGCTCGGCGCGTTGGCGGGCTGTTCCCTCGCCTTCCTCTCGGCCCTGTCTTGAGCTATTTGTTCTAGAATCCTCTGTCTGGCTAAATTATTTTCTAGTTTTTCACGTTTCCTTTCCTCCTTTAAAAAAAAAGGAAAAGAAAATTTTAGTTTTGATTAACGGTAAATAGTAACTTTTAAATTGTGCTGTGATGTATGAATCTCATTGTGACTGTTAAATATACAATATTATTCATACATCACAGCACATCTTAATATGACATTTAGTTTCTTCAAAATATACCAAACTAATATACCTGTAATTGTTTCAATTCTTGGTCAGCTTGCCATTTCTTGAGCTCGGCGACCCCTTGACCCACCGCACGACGCTCCATTTCTTTTTGTCTCTCTTCCTGTATAAACCAAAAAATATACGTTCATTTAATTTTTATTATTCTAGTAGTGGCTCGCCGCGACGTTGCCTATTGATTCATAGTAATGCCAAATTATACAAAATATATAAATTGTAGCTTACCTATTATTCTGTTGTGTAAACCATATTGTAAAGTCTCATCACAATCCGTTCAGTAGTTTTGGATAGCGATATTTGTGAAATTTGTTATTTTTATTTTCTTACTCTGGTAACAAGAGCGCAGCGTTGAATTCCGACACTTAACACTCAATGTCTCAAAAATTTATTATACCAAACCTTATTCCAGACATAATTTTCCAGATTTTAATCTCGAAAAAAATCTAGTAGTCGGTACATATTTTTGTACCTTGTTTTAATTTAATATATTTTCCTCTTTTAAATACGCGTTTTTCCTTTATTTTCATGTTTTTTTAGTACCAGTTCATTTGATTAAGAATGCCTATGTTATTATGTTTGGGATACAGTGTGAGGCTAAAACAACTCACTTCTTTCTCCTTAGCTGCTTTCTCCTTTCTCCTTGCTTCAATCAATTCCTTAGCTCTTTCCATTTTATCTTCAACATTGGTCTCACTTTCTGTTTCCTGTACTGATTCTTGAGGCTATGTTAGAAAAAAATAATTAAGCAAATAAAACTTGTATACCAAAAGTATTACTTGCATACAAATAGTACCATTGACTTTGAAAAGAGCAACTGTTGAGTTTCTTGCTGGCTCCTCTTAGCAGAACTGCCTTCCGAACCGATGGTAGCTTTTTGCTTATATGTTCATTCGACGATTCAAAAGTGCTTATAACAATCAATTTTGAATTTGAATTTGAACATAATATATTATTTACAAGCCAACAGGTACAAGAGTGTGACTTTTAAGCCGACGATTATCTGTTCGATTACCACTCAGGGAAATTAATTATTTAACATTTTCGTTTCCTCGCACTGGTGACAAGGCAAAGCGCAGAGTTCCGCCGCTTAACACGCAACGCCGCTTGTCTCGAAAAATTTTTTTTAACATAACTCTTGTCTACCGTCCAAGCTGTAACGACTAATACGCGCGTTTATAATTAATTTTTGGTTACCAACACTTAAAAAAATCATTTTTTTTTAACATACAACAGTAAAATAAACATTAAATAGCATCTCTCTTGCCGTGCACAACTGCGTCTACCTATTAACGCAACCTTTGTGGTTTCGATTCTTGGGAGAAAAAATATTTTCATTTCCTCCTCCTGAAGTTCACCACACGAAATGTCCCAAAAAGATTGAGAAGACAGTGGGGAACGGACTGTCTTATTACCATGCTATATAGTGAAAAAAAAATCCATCGTATTCGAACCTTATCCTCAACACTGCTAGGCCCGGCTTGATCTTTGGGCCGTCTAACACAAACGTCACCGTCGCATACCACCTCGTATTCTATATTAGATGTCTCCGTTTTAGCTATTTTAGCGGCTGGGGCCGTTGATTCTAGAAAAAAAATATAAAAAAGTAATTTTAGTTGATTTTTGTAGTGTTTGAAAATATCGCTATTTAACTTGGCGGACCTTGAAATATTTTTTTAAGTGTTGTTTTACATCTAAGATATGAAAATATTTTACAAAATGTAAACAATACGTAACGGGATTTGAAGACGCGCCTCTTTTCAATTGTTTTTCCAAGCGCCATATATTCTTATCAAGCTACTTAAAACATAACTTTTGCGGTAGTTTTATTCTGCAACATGCAGTATTCCGCATATAGCAGAATAGACAGAGGCAACTTAGTGCTAATACACTCCGTTCGCCACGGACTGCACAACTGCTAGACATTACGTCTTAGGTAGTGAAACTCAACACCGCGTCTTATCTAGTTACCAGCGTTTAAAATCAAATCTTTTTGTCAGGGTAGCTATAGGTGGAAACTAATGTTAAGGTATTCCGTTCTCTATGTACTGATATTGAAAGCATCGACCGAAAGCAACGCGTTTTGTCTTATTGCCAGAGCCGAGACGAAGAAACGTAAATAATTAATTTCCAGTCGAATTAGAACCCAAAACCGTCGCGTTTAGTCAGCCGATATGCCAATGCGTCACAATGGCTTCCTGATACCAGATCGAGGAAACGAAAATAAATTATTCCCCCAATTGAGAATCAAATCCACAGCCGTCCCGTTTACACTCAACAAATAAATCCTCACCTAAAAACAAAAAAAAGTAAAACTATACCTGGATCATCAGCATGAGCATTCTTTGTTCCAGTGACTTTTGGTTCCAATGGAGAGTTTTCTTTGGCCTGCGCTTGTTTCTCCGTTTCACCTGTCTTCTCCACTTTCTGGGCTGAAGTGGACTGTGAGGCTTCAGATTGTATGAAGTTTATAGTCTCGTCTCGGACATTTTGTGCTGAAGTTGATGGTTGAGGTGGATTTTTGTCTTCTTTGCCTTTAATATAATTTTATGTTTAAATATAATAATTGAGCATTTCAAACCATTTTATATGACGTAGTAGTATTTTGTAAGTAATATGTAAATTGTAAAATTTACTGATCCTGGTCTGATTCGATCAAGTTATGAATTAGTTCCTTAAACACATCTCTGGAATACTCTGCTCTGGCAAAAATAAAATAACCAATAGCTTCATTAATAACTTCTTTGATCTTCTCGATTATTACACAATTAAAAAAATGTTCCTCTTATCTATTTTTTTATCCATTTAAAATTTTTAAAATAACACAATTTCTAAGTCGCAATTTGCAGATAACTTAGAAAAAACTTAAATACTAAAAACCTTTCAAGCCATAAAAAACACGTACCAAAAACAAGTTTCCTATGCTCCTGCAATATCCTATCGATCCTTGTTGCTAGGCTCTGGGGTTCGACTCCAGCGCAGACGACCTCCAGTGGTGTGCCATTACGACCTATGAAGAATAGGGATGGGACTGGCACGAATTGATCTGGGTGATTAAGCGTTAAGGAGGTTTTTTGGCAAGGAAAATAATATATATATATTGTTTCAAATACAAACGATTCATTATCTACAAGTTCAGTCAAGTACCTACGTCACGTCGTTATTAGTATTCAATAATAAGTTGAATTGTTGTTGCTTTTCTCTGGTCTAATATGTCGTAGCGTGGCATTGTAATCCACAAATAGAATATGAATAAGAAGTAGTGATAAGACACTCTTATCACTACTTCTTGTTCACCCAGATACAAAGAAGTTAATATTTTTATCATTACTGATCTTTATAGTTATGGATTTTACATTTTAGTATATTTTTTATAGCTAGCATATCATCAAGGCTTATGTACTACATACATTTGCACTATTGTTCTATTGTATAGATGCTATCTTAAATGCAAGTTTTTTGCACAGAAGTAGCTTTTACATTGATAAAAGCAATTTCTTACGCAACCTATTAAAATAATAACTCATTGTATCTGCTTACATAATACATGTTTATTATTTTTTTCACCTTGACCCATTAGGCAGAAACAACACAATATAAAAATACTTCATTCTCTGGTTTCTGGTCAATTTAAAGGCATTACAGATAGTGGAGGAACTCAATCACATGCTCAATAATGTGCTTAAACTAAACATATTATAAAAATAATGTAAATAAAAACCTTCCACTGACTGGGTATTGAAATAATATTGGCAACTGTCACATTCACAGTCAAAAATTATGCCACAATGGCCTTCTACATTTTAAAATTAAATAAAAATATTTTTAATATGACACCACTTATATACACTTTTGTATTCCACTATGTCCAAGTAATGATTGATTTTTTTTCACGTCACACTTTGCCTTGACACAAGAACAACGGAATGAAAGTATTAAATATTTTATTTTCTTGAGTGGGAATCAAACCCACAACCTATTATTACACCACATCTAGCCTGGCTGACTGGTTATAATTGGTGATATGATTAAACTGCCCTTTGGGAAGTGCAGTTTCAATTCCTGCAATCTTCAACAATAATTAATTTACCATATGTTTGTTTGTACACAATTTTTAAAATTTTAATGCCATATATAATATTGATAAAATGAATATATTCTAGCAAATATAGAGTGACTTTGCTTTAGTAGCATACTATAAAATCATATATGAAAAAAAAATCTTATATAATTTTATTCTATTATTTAAAATATGTGTACATATTTTAATATATTTTTATTTCTAATTGTTCCAGTAATTAGCATTTTATTTCAATTCCAATAAGAATTTTAAATTATTTATAAAAGGATACAAATTTGAGCAAAATATGTGTAATTCTCTGAGCCACTCTTCAGTTTCACTGCTAAGAAGTTATTTGGATCAGTCAATCTCTTCAAGACTATACCATTATCTATTGTATCTGCTAGTTCCTTAGATAGGTCATTGTCACCTGCAAAATACATTTTTTTTAACATTTTTGATTTTTTAGATTACATTTGTTTCATAACAATTTACAAAAACGAAAAAAATAATTTTTGTTTTAATAAAATTCGAGAAAAATTAGACTTTCATAAGAAAAAATACAACAAATAATCAAAAAGAATGGTAAAGTTTAAAAAAAAATAACTGTTTGTATGAATTATGATGAGTTTACTATGGTTACTTAAGATATTGCGTGAGCCTCGCCCTTATCTAAGACTAGGTCTAGTCTAGAACACAAAATAAATCAATAAAATTTACAAAGTACATACAAATTGACATTATCCTTCAAATTTAATGCACCATATATTATGAAATTAATACATCATTTGAAAATCAATCAAATGAATATTAATAAAAGTATATTTTATAGCAACAAATATCATAAAAAGATTAAGTTTATTATAAATGCATTGTAAGGTACCTTCGACGAAAACTACAAATATAGCGTTTCTCTGTTTAGAAAGATTGACCGCCTCGGCCATGGTTCCCCCGTACCAATGCATTTTAGATGTTTATATTCCAGTTTTCTAGAACACTTGTAAAACTGTATCACTTTATTTTTCTATTTTTTATGCTTTTTCCAATTATTTTGTTCACCGCTATAAAAATATTAGGATGACATGACACAACAGATTTTGACACTAATGACGTGTTTATTTTTATTTTGCAGCATGACAAGGATCATCATAAATTGCAATTGTGCATTTTATTAGAATATAAATCCAAGTAAATATATTTTAAATAGTAATATATAATAAATATATGAAAAACATTGTTAATAAAATAAATATTGAATTATTCATTAATATAATACTGATCAAATAAATATCAGTTACTTGTCTATGATAGTGTGAATATAGGTAATGCTATTTAGCACTAGATGGAGCTGTTTTAGAGGCAAATATCAAATTCAGATTTTTTATATTTATATTTAGAATTGTAGTAATTACCTGGATACAATAAAATTGAGTAAATTCAAGTTCTTAATTTACGTTGCCACTTATCTGATAGTGATCAGCAGATGTAAATATTAATTTATTTTTTAATATCAATCGATACATATTACAAATGAACTTTAAAATATTATATAAAAGAAACTATTACATAGATAGTTATTTTAAGTTCCTTATGATGTTTCTTTGAGAATGCATACAGTTTCTAGCCAAATTAAGCAAAATATCGATTCATGATACAAACCAAAATCTTAAACAACATTTTAAAATGTAAATCATTTAACTATTAATATAATACCCACACACCCAAATTCAAATTGCACATCAATAATAATTAATACTAAAAATAAACACGAAAAGCCGTGGGCGGTTCTTAGTCACTAACAAGTGTCTCTCACATCCTCTCTATAAATAAACTAAAGCAATTAACCAATTTGTTACCAAAGGCTGACAACACCACGCTCAAATGAATTTATTTTATTGCTCTGGCAACATTTTAGCGTCTCTTTGAAAATCGAATACTGCGTCAAATTGAAATGAGGCGCGAAATGCGAGTTCGCGCCTCGGCTAAATATGGACGAGTGTTTAAGAGTTTTGTTATTCATTTTCGTTTTAAACATAGTGTTAATTGTTATTGAGCGTTACATTTGTATGTTTCATATTTAAATTGTAATATTATGTCTTAATATTTAGAAACTGGTATCGTGAATAAATGTAGTTTTTGCTGTTGTAAAACTGTGAACTGATAAGTTCATTTTTAATTATTTAAATCAAAGTATTACAAAAGAGTTGTAACGCAGTAAAGAGATTTTTTTCAGCTTCCTTCCGATTACCTCGCATGTAGCAGGCTAGTCGGAGGAAATCTAGTGTTAAAGCACTCCACTCCCCGCTTTCCACCGAATATTAAGAGTACATTAAGAAAGTTATACCCATAATAAAAAATGTTGCTTAATTTATTATCAACTGTAATATACACATTAACGTCTTCAATAAATAAAATATAGATATGCAGGCCACCGGGCGTGCATTGCAAGACGTTTGTTTTTCAAGTTAATATTCGAAGAAGCCCGCGATGTGCTCCCAAACGGTGTCACTAATTTTAGTTTCTAATTCATTCTAATATAACATGAATTTCTGTTAACATGTATTATAGTATAGATAATCTGAATATAAAATAAACAAGTGAATATTTTTTAAGTTAATATTTATTTCAATTTAAGCAAACGGAAGCTACGCAAAAGCCGACTTGGTTCAGATACAAAGCGTGTAAAAGCGTGCGCGACAGTAAACGCGACAAGTTGTGGGATTCAGTGGCGTAGCTAGGGTATTTGCTGCCCGGTGCGGCTTAGGGGACTTGATGCCCCTTTCCTGTTGATGAGTTCTAAAAAAAAAAACGTGATCGTCGACGTTGCGTTCTAAAAAAAAACAAAGTGATCGTCGACGTTGAGTTCTAAAAAAAAACGTGATCGTCGACTTTGATGCCCTTTTCCTTTTGATGCCCGGTGCGGCTTAGAGGACTTGATGCCCTTTAAAATGGTATAAGGTCTAAAAAACAAAAAAAACACACTGATCGTCGACTTTGATGCCCTTTTCCTTTTGATGCCCGGTGCGACCGCCCCGCTCGCACCCCCCTAGCTACGCCACTGGTGGGTTTGATTCCGACTTGAGGAAATGACATGTTTAATATTTTGATTTCCTCTGGTTAAGAGGCAAACACGCTTATCTCTTAATTAGAGTTGCGTAGAGTTTTACTTTTCAATACGAAATGCTTCCAGAATCTGAGGAAAAGTGTGGAACGGACTCTAGCTATGTGCAAGATACATTTACTCTAGCTATGTGAATATAAAAACTGTGGCCGTTATAGTCGCACGCTCGTGCCCATGCGCCATAAATGTCTTCATCGTTTAATTTTTATTTTATGTTAAAACTCACTGTGACTTTGACATATGTTTTATTATACTTCACAATAAGAAAAATAAAAAATATCTATATATTTCTTTCTATATTTAAAATATAGATCATTATAAATTATAATTGTGTGCTTGATAAATTTAAGAAAAAAATACAGAGAATATAATTAAACAATATTTTATTTTATTTTATAAAACCAGTATGGATTTTGAAAGATATAAACTACTTCCTAAATTCATCGAACAATAATAATATCCCACCACATAAATCTTGTCACGGTAATTAATTATAATATTTAAGGGAATGACAAAATAGTTCCGGCGGCCGCAAACCACTTACCGTACATTAGCGGCTACAGACTACAGCGTGTCTATCGATCGCAGCCTCCCTCTTAACGCATCGTTGACTCCCGACATTTTTGACTGCAACTTTCATTTGTTATATTTATTTCTTTAACTTCGATTTGGGGTGCCTTTCAATTATATACCTACTAGCTTTCGCAGCGATTTCACCGCGTGGTGGTCAAGTAGAAATAACATAGAGTTTTGTATGACACTTTATGGAGGTAACTTGGACCCCAGGTATAATGCTCTACATCGAAACATATTTTGTAGCTTCACGCTGTATCTAGTACTAGTATATAGCAGAAGCAGCCTCGGAACCTAGTGTTAAGACACTCCGTTTCCATTATAAGACTTCCATTCCCCACGTTCCGCCCAATTCTTTAGATATTGTGTATGCAAAGCCGTACTTTGTTACCAGATCACTCATAATCGTAATCATAATCAATCATTATGATTATGATTATGATAACTCTAGTAACAAAGTACAAAGTAAATGAAAATATTAAATATTTCATTGCATGGAGTAGGAATCGATTCAACAACCTGTCCCGTCTAAAGTCACGCTTGTGCCCCTGCGCCACAACAGCCCTTAATATTTTTTAATATTGAAAAATAATAATAAGCCAAAAACTAAAATTTTATTGAACTACGTAAATTATAAAATGTAGATGTAGGTAGGTATTGCAAGTACTTGCGAACGAATTTAAAGTATCAAAATGTATTATTTCTAAAAACGAAAAATGTAAATGTGAAAAAAAATGAAAATATTTATAAACTTTTTTTAGTCATAAATTAGTCAGGTATAAATAATTAAAACATAAACCCTTTTATAAATCACTGTTAACAGGCAATAAAAACTCTTTTGAAGAAACGCGACGCGACAGGAACACAACACATTCCCGCGCAAAACAACGTCAAAATAGCCGCCCATTTCAATATGTCAAGTTGACAGCTAAACGTCAAGCATTGGTGACTTCGTTAATTGTTATTTGGCTCTTGCAACGTTCCTAAATAGATTGTAATAGTATTTTAATTTCGTATCCTGTTAACAGAGTGCTGCAATTGTTTGGTCTGTTAATTTATTTTGAGGTCGTTGTGGCGCACTGAAACACTGCCTGCTTGTAAACGTGATGATTGTGGGACCGAACTCCACTGGGGGGTAATTATTAAAAAAATATGTTCATTTCCCCGCCGTGATAGACAAAATGTGGCGTTGAATTTCGCTACTCAATTTTCTTTCGGCCGACCCTGCCAAAGGAAAAAAGCCAGTAATATATTTATTTCCTCGCTCTGGTCAGAAGGAAAAGGAAAAAGAATTCGGCGTAAAAGAGGTAACGGAAATGACTTAATGTAAATCGGATTGTTTTTTTACACTAAGTTCCAGCGAGATACAGCGTAAAGCTAATAATATTCAAAGATTTAACAACTTTAGTCAACATCAAATTATATATTTTACCAAACGCCCATTTTTAAAAATTAAAACAAAGAATAACAAATTAAAATAATTTGACACAAATTCCCCAACAAACCAATATTTATGAGACAAAATCGAATTATATATTTAATAAAACAATAATTTATTTATATAAGTATAGCAAACATCCCTTGTATCACATTAGGCGACCCTAATAGCCGCCTCGCTTACATTCGGGGGAGAACCCTCGATGTAATGCTTGAGCATGCGACAGAGTATTAACAAATTATACGTTTATGGTTACCATAGACTAATGAATGTCATTGTGTCTGACATTTAAAGAACTAAACAAAGAGAATAATTTTTATTAAACTTAACAAAATAAAACTTTAAATTAACTCCCATGTAAAATATTATTTATTACTAATCTAATGTGTTGTGTATATATTGTAAATTTGTGTTTGTTTTGTTTTAGGTGAAGGCTGTACTTACACAGGATCTCTTTTTTTTACATGTATTCTATAATTGTGTATATTTATCTTTTTTATTACCGGTCAATTTCCTTCGTGTGTTTTCCATACAACGTGACATTGGCGAAATGAATTGTGCTCAACTGGCACGCTCGAAACGCCATATATCGAGAAATCAATCAATCGAGAATAATTTAAAAAATATATTAAATCTCTGACTAATAATAATTTAATCAAATGCGATTCTGAACCGTGTTTCTATATTTCAGTACCAATTCTTCTAAATATAAGTCAACTGAAAGTAGGTATAAAGCGTAAAAGTTAACAAGCTTAATTTTGTAGACTACGAAACTGAAAATTACAAAAATAAGCGATTATAGTTGTTTTCAGTGATATATCTATAAATTGATTATTTTCAGATTTTTCTGGTATAACTAAACCAAAACGCGGCGTTTAATTGCACCTCTCACCATGTTATATCTCAAATTCGAACGAAGAGTGGAGAATAAATCTTGACGCTAAATTCCCTCAGTCTACCCAGCTGTATGCGATAAATCTAAGTAAGTACTTACATGAGTTTAAATACAAAATGTCCTGTCTATATATTTATAGTTCTATGATGAACAAACACAGTAGTGAAACGTTCAATTAGATACAGTCCGAGTGGGAATGGGATATATTATAATTTAATAATCGATAGATTTTGGTGGAATAATTTAATATTTTGTTAAGATTTTTAACAAATTTGAAAAAAATGTATTAATGTTGAAAAATGGGGTGTTTTTTAAGTAGTCTATTGACAGCGTGTAACTACACCAATTTATATTTAATAAAAGATTTTTCACTTTTTGTTTTTTTTTTCACAAAAGCGTGTTTTTAGTTTTATGAAACTATTATTTTCCTTTGCCTACTCTTCTTTTTGCGTGAAGATGAAAAAAAGTGTCTAAAAATTAAATCAAACACATTATCTCTTTTAACTAGACTAGAGTAAAATTTGGTAGGTAATTATAAATTAATATTTATTCGATAATGGGCGGGAAGTACTCGCAGAAGCTTAATTTGGGCTTTCTGTGTATATTTAACAAATTACCTACTACCCAGTTAGTAATTACTGAAACACGTTATTTGTTTTGAATAATTTGGTAAAAGCGATGTGCTCGTTTAATACGAAATAACTAAAAGGGAGTTTCCTTAATATTTCTTTTGTATTTTTTGTTAATGTCACATTGTGTCCCATATACAGCAGGATAGGCAGAGGGAACCTAATGTTAAGACACTCCGAGACATTATATGTTGAGTTGCGGAACTTAACGTCGCCATCTGTCTTGTCGTAGGATAGTAGTAGTTGTAACTCGTTCCTCGAGGGGCAATCAAACCACAAGCGTCGCGTAATAGTCAGAGTATTAGTCAGTCTCAAGTATGATTTAGATTAAATTTTTGTTATAGATAGGAACCGTAATGTCAAGATTTCCACTTTCCTCCAAATTTTCTAAACACCGCGTGTCGTATGGGGAATCCTTATTCCGCGTCGCTCTGAATACAGCAATAATAAAATTACACAGAGAATATTAAGAGACATTTAGCATATAAAACCTATTACAGTACTTTTAATGTACATAATTATACTTATATAAAAAGAAAACATCTAATGTGTATAAATAAATTAATTTCACTCAAACTCACCGCAAACCCGTAATATGAGGGTAGCTTCACGTAATGGATCCCGCTTCTAAAACGGAACCCGCCACGCCCCTTCCGTCGTGACAGCGCGCCAAATTATCTTGACACAGATTAAATATTGCGCGCTATTTAACCACAGATACCGTACTAAAATTATTTTTATTTATAGCCTTGCTGTTTTGTATGTATGAATTATTAAATTTATGTATGTAATTTGTAAATTTGGTTTTTATTCATAATTTTAGTTCGTTTAAAAGTTAAGAAGATTTAAAAAGAACAATTAATATGTTTATTCAATATCGAGGCCGTTGCTTTATGTCATAAGGTCACAAACGCGACGGTTAAGGATTCGACTCCCACTCGGAGGGATAAAATTCATTTCCTTCCTCTGGTAACGAGACAAAGCTCGACTTTGTTTCGCCACTCAATACACAATGTTTTAAAATTTCAAAGAAAAGTGCTCAACGAAGTGTCTTAATATTAGGTTCCCTCAGCCTACGCTATGCGAGAAAAAGCATGAAGCTGTTAGGTCTAAATATACCCGCGTTTTCAACAAATTAATTCCTCATCAGGGACATGATGATAGACACTACAGTAATTAGACGTTAATGATATTTAAATAATGATTGGTGACCGTGATCAGGTGTCTACACTACGCCATGGGTTATTAGAGCTAACTAGCGCTGTGGTTCGATAGATACGTATTTATTTTTTATTTTTATCTTATTTTGTTTAATAATAAAATTAAATTTGAATAAGAAAATATCTTTCTCACTGCTTACAGCGTGAAGCTAAAAAGTATTTTTTTTTTAATTTAACCATTCTCAATAACTGTAACACGATGAGTGACGTGTTAAGTGTATAGTGACGTGCCGATTCGATACATTGGGGTGCATTTAAATGTTCTAGTGATGTGCTTTTGATGTTGCTTATGCAAATTCATAATGGAAGTCAATAGGGAGGGGATGTGACTTTGAGACGCTATTATAATATTAGAGTTGTAGATATTTATGAATTTATTAAATTTAACGTTATGACTCAGTAGTTTTATTGTTTTCATTTAAATTGTTAAATATAATATAGGTACACCTATATATTTTTTTGTTTTTACTCACCCTACTACTTTCGATTTCAGTTCCAAATAATTATCCCAACATATTGTACCTACATCATTTCATTTGTGTAGATCGTACATTTTTGGAAGTGGGAAGCGAACCCACAAACGTCGCGTTTATAGTAAAGTACACGACTGCCTTTAAAATGTTTAGATGGATTTTTTGTGTTACGAATCTTTTAATAATAACATGGAGAATTGGAGACACACACATTTTGTGTAGGCAAAGTTGAGACTCACTGTTACGGTTATTTTTATGGACATTGTACCTATACCTATGGAGTGGAGGAGTTTAACACCGCACTTATAACAGGCCGGGGAAATTAATAAATTCAAGTGGAGCGATTAGAATTCAGAGTAGGTACTCATAAAGTAAGACTTTCTATCTTGCACGAACCATCATGGGTTCTACATAGTAGGTTAATCTGGTAACATATGTAATTAAATCATTTTATGATCTTGCACTAAACATATACCTACCATTTTACTTATAAGTATATAAGTAATGATATATGTATACTTATCAGAATGATAATGATATAGGTATATAATCGAGCTGGTCTGATGATGGAGCCATGACCTGAATAGTTTCCTACACAAATTTATTCCCATATAATTTGTAGTAGATTCTTAAGCATTAACCGTAGAATTAGCGTATATTTTTTTAAAGCTATATCCCTATTATTAGATAATTAATTCGATTTCAACACTTCAACGACTGACATTCGGCATAAAGTTTCCGCTTTACTGACTTCTAAGCAATTTGTCACAGCCCTCAAAGCCCCGCGATTTTGAGTCCTGTCATTTTGACATCTACTCCTAACTCCTAAGGGGCTAAACAATGGATTATTTGCAAAAATTTTAAAATAGGACCCTGTCTAATGGCTTTTAAAATTTTATTGTTAAGTATTAAATTGTGAAAGTATCTATTCAAAAGAGGTATTTTTAACTAGTAATTAAGATAATACTTCAGGATGATGAGGGAATCAACATTTAACATTTTTATATCTTTGGTGTGGTGTCGAGGCAAAGTGCGGCGTTGAGTTCCGCTACTCAACACGCATTGTCACGAAAAGTCGAGGGTGCGTTTGGGAGGAAGTGTCTAAGCACTGTATTCCCTCGGCCTACCCGGCTATAAGCGGGAGAAGCCAAAAAATAAAATCACAGTCATAATGAAAGCAAATTGCTCGTCCAAAAAAAGTATCATCATCATAACCAACCAATGACATCACAGATTCGTGATTGCTGGGCGTGACGACGCTCATTACTTACGGCAGAAAGATTTTAATAGAACGAATAGACATATCGTTGTCTCTTCCACTCATTAGAAATTAGACAACATACGAAAGAGATGGAAAATGAAGTCGTTATCCCGCGTTTTTCGTTCACAGACTATTAATCCCATTTTAATATTTAATTTTATGGCGACATTAAGTTTGTTAGAAATTTAAATGAATTATAGAAATTATTATTTTATTATGTGAATTTATGGATCACTAATGGTTTGTATTAATGGGGGGACGATTTAGTTTGTCCTCTGAGGGCTTTAGTGTTTGCATAATTTGTTTAATGCGCATCTAATTTTGTGTTCTTTTAATCAGTATGTGTTTGTTTTTGAAATGTTTGTTTTATTATGAGAGAGAAGGAAGACATTTTCAAATTGTACAGCTTTTATAATTATACAAATATATGATATTTTACTCTTATGTCGTGGTGTAGAGGCACAGTGATGACTGTAAACGTGACAATTGTGGGTTTGATTTCCACTCGGAAGAATAAATTAGTTTCATTTTCTCGCCATTGTATTAAGACTCTCTTGAAAATTGGAGGGATAATGACTGTCCGCCTTATCACTATCTGTCTTTCCTACTAAGTAGGTAGGTATAGATTTATGCGGGATACTGCGTGAAGAGAAAAGAAGAAATTAGGTAGGTATGGCAAATATTATGAGTTATGGGATTAGTTCAAACGACGACCGTTAAGTACCTACGGGTACCTACATGCACCGGACTGCCGGTTTCGATTCGTTCTTGGTTCGATTTCGGTCTGTTAAAAATATTCTTATATAAATCTTCTTATATGGGAGATCTACTTCCTGTCCAATCCCGCATATAAGAATATTTCTCATTATATAGAATAGGGGATCGACGCTATAGTGTGAATTCTCCCTAACTTTTTTTATTATATGAGGTAGTCCACCTACCTAACTAATTAAAACATTTATTTAGGTATCCGTTTGTCATCGTTACATAGCTTTAGCTATTTCTAGTATTCATTCGACATGCATAAAGTTTTCTTAGAGTCATTTCATTTATCCGTCGGCAATTGTAGATGTAGCACAGGTTGAAATCTGTGATGGAACCAAATTTGTAAACATGTGAAAGAGGGTGAATATGGGTATATATGGGAACCAAATTAGTAAATATATTAGAGAGAAACAAAGTTGCAAAATATACTTAGATGCGAATTTATATTTTATTTTAAGACGTATGCTGTATCCTGCACGTGGCAGGATAAGCAGAAAATTTGGGAACCTAGTGTAAAACACTCCGTTCCCATTACGACACTTTCCGCATACTCCGCTGATTCTCCAGACATTGTGTTTGTGGTAACTACCAGAGTGGGGAAATAATAATTTTAAATATTTCATGCCCCCGAGTGGAAATGGAACCCACTACTACACGTTTACGGGCGCGGGCTTTTTCCTACTGTTTAATTTAAAGAAAACTCACATGTTCTGTCATTTAAATATATTCAGTTGCATTATTGAATTCTTAAAAGTATTTACTGTGTAGCTGTCTATTCGGATTAGAACAAAGAGTTAGTTTTAGCGCCATAAGGAAAAAACCATAGACTAATGTAATATTTAAAATAATTTAGCATAAGAGATACGTTGTAAGCTTTATAAATAAGCTTCAGCTTTATCAAATAAAAAAGGGGCATATCTTAAAAAATATATATACCTATTGCGCCGAGTGTAAAAAAATATTCAGAGTGATAAGCATTTTGATATACCTACCTACTTACGTATAAAATCCGGTGGTACTGCAATACTATTCATACAAACAATAATGTTACTAAGTTCCAACAAAAAACATATGGACCAAAAATCTGAAATAAAGTTTAATTATTATATTTATAATAAGCTTACCTTTTTACGAAGGCCGTCGTGCGGCACTGCATCTGACTGTAAAAGAAACAGCTGCAAGTTCAATTCCCACTTGGAGACAATGAATTATTTTCATTTCCTCGTTCTGGTAACAACTCAAAGGACACTGTTGAGTGTCTCCAAAAATGGCGGAAAATGGAGAATGGAATGTCTTAACACTAAATGCCTGTGATGTGAAGCGGATAATTTATCTCAATTTAAACTAATTACACATTTAGTTAGGCCTCTTTACCGAGCGCTTGCCTACCTGGATATAGTTCAAAATTCAAATAAATCAGAGCATCTAGGGGTTTTAATAAAATCATCTATCCTTTTTACCAGTCGAGTCTCGTGTCGGTTTCTCAGGACAGTATTAGCCTCGCAAATTAGGTTTACACTTCGCATTGTTATTTGGACATAAAATAAAAACAATAGATCATTATAGCGTTACAGCTATTATATGATAAATTAAATACGGAAATACGTTTTTGACAATCTGTGTAGGTATGACATAGGCTCAATCGTCGTTGGTACAATTTTGATTTTCTTCACGCTGCCTAGCAGGGTAGTTCGAGGGATCCTGGGAACCTATTGTAAAGACAGTCTCCTATTCAGGCATTTCGTTTCCACTTTCCGCCGAATTCTTGAGGCATTGCGTAATAAGTGGCAGAATACCGCGCTTTCCCAGAAGTAAATCGAACCCACAACCTGTCGTGTTTATAGTCGCAAGCTTGTGTCCTGTGTCACACCGCTCTTAATATGTATCTTATACCTACAAAAATGATTCCCACCGATGCATGCCGATCTGTATACCTAAGTAAATCTCAGAAACTACGCAATGGATTTTAAAGAAGTTTTTTCTAATTCAAGTTGAAAGTTCATATATATAATAGATGCATATTATACTACGCACTCCAAGCGAGCAAAGCCACAAAAAAACACTAGTGTATAGCGAAAGCTAAATAAATATATTTACTTAGTAACCATTCATTGCTGTTCTGTTCTGTTCTGTTCTTTCTAATATGGCGTTCCGAGCGTGCACCATTCATTGCTATTCTCACCCAGTGTACAGGGTGACAATTTATGTCAATAGGCGGCCGATCGTTTTGCGTTTATCGCGACATCTGAACACGCTGTATATCTTTATTGAGCTTAATGGACAGGTGCCTTTCCCTGCCAGGCTCGTGCCAATCACTGACATAGTCGTGACGAGAGAAAATAACTATAGCCAACACTTTAGGCTTTCTCTATGTAGAGATATTTTATGTAAATATAGAAATATTTTTTCATACTCGTAGCTATATAAATTTTTAAATGAGTCTTTTTTCATAATTTATAATGAAAGTAATATTCAAAACATCGGGAATGTATCCCGCATATACCAGGGTAGCAGAGGGAACCTACTGTTACACATGTCATTGCGTGTTAAAAGGCGAAACTCTGTTGAGTACCGTCATTTAACGTTTAACACTAACACTAACGAACTCACGACTGTAATGTACACTGACAATAAAATATACAGAATGAGTCCATAAAATATAATTTTATTTAAATTCAATATTAGAGTAGGCACATTTAGTTCCGCCATTCAATAAGTACGCAATTCGCAATATTGCCATACCTACCTAATTGGTATGCTTATAATTTATTAATTTTCTTAAAAAATAAAAATATTAAATATTTGATTTCCTCAAGTCCAAAATCGAACCCACAACTTGTCGCTAATGCAGCAACCTGCCCTACGACTGGCCTAGATTTTGCATTCCTTAACTTATTTATAGTACTAGTTATAGAATAAAAAAAATATTTAACTTACATACAAAAAGATCATTACTAACGTTCACATAAGATTTCATCTAACGACCCCGGTGAGGGATGGTCACAATCAATTTAAGGGTGTTGGGGGGTAAATTGCTGTCTAATGACTGCGGGTGCGTTTGTACGGGACAGCTTACTTAAGTGTATTTTTTTTTGTTTTACGTAATGAAAAATGAACTAAAAGCTCGCTCATAAATCGTTGAGTTTGTAAGTTTTTTAACAAACAGTGTAATTTATGACAACAAATTTAAATTAAGTAGAGAATATAAAATGGGGACCAAATAATAAAATACAAACGTCAAATTAGCGGAGGTCAAATTAATTTATATTCATTTTATTTAGCTGTTTAAGTATTTTTCGATGGAAAACGGTAAAATTCAAAATAATTGAGAGAAAATTAACTATGTAAATCGTTAAGTTTCTCTCACTTATAGAGAGTGGACTATACCTACTTACTTTGTAACTAGCTAAATCGACATTAAAATCAACACAAAACTAAAATAGTCATCCAGAAATATTGAGAAAATAGACTAAAGAAAGCACAAGACGATGAACTTATTCAAAATGCTGACTTTGGCAACTGAGCACCAATTACTCGTGTACACAGCGGTCACAAATGTCTACATGCCTGTCTCTCTCTATCACATACAAAAAACGTATACCTATCTCTTTCCAACGTTAAGTCAAATAATCACAATCATTAGTGATGTAGAGACATAATGATTTAACTTATAGCAAACGATTAATCGAAATTAAAACTTATTCAGTCGAAATAAGTAGCTTTTTATTTATTTTTTACCTACAACGATACTGGAACAGAGCCACTGCAGTATAACTTTTACTTCTTGGGAATAAAACGTCAAGTCTTAAGACTCAGATTACTATAGGATTTTCTAGAGCTAAGCCGTCCCATAATGACGGTGTAGTTACGACTGCAGTAATAAAGCTTATGTTCGCTTAGCAGAGGCATTAATAAAATAATATTAGTCCATGTCTACACCCCGTATGTGGGCGTGGCGGGCCGTAGTACATCACTACGATGCGCACAGTGCGGACGCGTGCCACATAATATCAAATTACAAAAAAAAAACAAAACGCGAGTGTTGTGCTCGGTGGATTTACTAAAAAATTGTTAATAAATGATTTTTAATTTATAAAATATATATCTAGTGCAATGTCGGAATTAGATTCACAGATAAAAAAGAAGGCGCCAAAGCCGTTCTCGATAGAATCATTGATTGGCGACAGAAAATCACCTGAAATCGATATCGAAAATAGTATATCAGATAATAAAAATTCTGAAGATGAAGAAAATGAAAGGCTGGATGGTATCAACAGGATGAGATATTATTTAAACACGCCGTTTTTACAACAAAATAATTTTCCGTTCTTATTGGGTTATCCTGAACCGTTTTTGAGGATGTTTGGGCAGCCGCCAGTTCAAGCGAGTAGTGAAGAAAAAAGAGAGAGTCCAGTTAGTGTTGGGAGTGAAATGGAGAGCGATGGTGGAGAAGATAACACACAAGGTAAGGCAACTTTTGTTTAAGATTTATTCACCATTTAATACACTTAGGCTATCTGGTCAATTTAGGTACTTACAACACAATTTCAAAAAAGGTTCAGAATCAAAGTTCAGCGTCAAGAATTTAGTAGCTCCACACTTTTCCCTCGTAGCAGAGTAGGTAGAGGAAGCTTAGTGTTGAGATAGTCAGTGAGACTTTCCGCGCAATTTTCGAAAGATTGCGTTACAAATGGCGGAATTAATGCTGCGCTCTGTTTACCAAAACATATAGAACCCCTAACCATCGTGTTTATGATCAGATATTGACCCACTTCACCACGACGGCAGTTTAAATTTTTTAATTTAATTTATCAGGGAGTTTCTTCGCCAAAACCATTTTTTTTTTCGGAATAAACTGACATATATTTTTAACGTTGATATCCCATTAAATTCTCAATGTAATGACAACAATTCTTCTAGGAACGGACGAATCAAAAGCTATGTCGATTTGAGGCCAATTCGTTTCGAAGGCAATTTAAAATTGCATTATTTACTTATTATGTCTTATATTTTGTTTTATTATGCGATTTTTTGTTGTAACGTTTACTCAGTGACATATCACAAACCTTCTGTGTCAGTTTAAGCAAATAGATATCCATCCATCCATGCATCACTTTCACTACCTTTCAACGTCCACTACTGGACATAGGTCTCCCCTAATTCTCGCCACTCCGAAATAGATAGGGTAAAACCGGGATAGATGCTGCAGCGGGATAGATGGCTCATATTCAAAATACCTAACTTCCCGAACTCGCGACAAAAAAATAATTGTACAAGCAGGAGCCACAGTCTTCCCGCACCAAAGTTATTCTCGGACATTCGTGCAATGAGGACGCGTTTAGCACATTTGAGTAAATATCTCCGCGGCGAAATTCGTGAACGCGTCAAAGATTTAAAGGTTAATATCTTGCGTTGTATAACTTTATAATTTGTAATGAATTACGCTATATTTTTTATTACGTCGATGTACTGGTTCATTAAGACTGTATCTAGGTGCTTATAGATTCTATTTTGTTTATAATTTACTAAAAAAATTCCTTGGCATCTATCCCTATCACAAAGGATAGTTGCCCTGATTTTTCGAGGTATAGGTGCCCTTAGAGGCATTTATCCCTTTATACTCAGTATATAGAGGTAGGTATACCTATATTTTTAAAATATTTTTTAAAGTATGATAGATAAGATATGGCTGAGAGAAAGCAAAAACAATTGAAAACTAAGTTAGACTGTTTCATTAGAATCTTTAGAATGTTTCGAAAACTATAAAAATACGAAGGCGCAATCCGACTGGATTCAATGTGTAATGTGTCAGAACTGGCTACATGAAACCTGTACACTTTTCAGAAATTATTGCGCAAGATGTGGAAAAATAAAAACCCTATCTGGCTAAATTTTAATTAAATTGGAATAACGAATAATTATTATTTGAGATAATTAGAGAATGAGAATAGATGATTAGAATAGATAACTAAAAATTATATTTTGTTCATAATTTAAAAATGTATAATTGTGCAATGTGGATGTTAGTATTTATGATATTATAATATTTTAATTTATAATATTGGTGTTTTACAACAAAAAAATATCAAGAATTGTAATTTTGTTGTAAAATTTAACTTATTAAATATGATAATGGATGTTGAAACTTAAGAATTTATATTTTAGTTAAACAAATGTTTTAAAATTTTAATAATGGTTACCTATTTTTGTGATATTACAATTTAATAGCAATTATAAGTTTTTAAAAAACACTATATACTTTTTATTATTATGATTATGTTTGTTGGAAACAAAATTGCTGTTTAAAAATTAGAATTTAACAATTGGTTTGGTTTTTTCATTTAATCGGTAAAAAGTGCACCTACCTTACTCTGCAGGCATCTATCCTCCCCAGCATTATCATAGTGGGGCAACTATCCATATAGGTAGGCATCTATCCTCGAAATTAATGTTTCACGAAAAGCTATTTTTTGCAAAATCTATGTTTGATTTGTTAAAAAAAATTATAGTAATTCATCACAAAGGATTGAACTAGCTAAATAAATAAAAATTATTCCTATAAAAAATATATTTTATCTAATTAGGTGGATATTTCAAAAAGTGGGGCATCTATCCCGGTTTTACCCTATAAGTAGGTACATATGAGTAAATATTCAATAATTTTATTAATTATGTTTAACAGGTCTTAAAATATTATCTTCTTCTTTTAACTTTGTTTTTAGAGTTCCATACCTAAAGTGGAAAACCCCCTGACCCTGTGGGACCCTTTTACTAAGACGTTGTTTTCATAGATGTTTTATTTTTTTAGGCGCTATATAACAACAAATAATAAAATTACCAGAAAAAAATGGATATTTAAGTGAAAGTCAAAGAACGTGATTTATTTTGTCCTTTTTACCTATACCTAGATAACGATAGGAAACCCTTCGTGTGCGAGTTTTTTTTAGCTTGTTAGCTTTTTGACGGCAGTCAGTATCCTACATCTACTCAATCTACAATCTCGTATAAAACATAAATTAAAAAATATTATATACATAAATTTAATACACATAATTAAACAAACCATAAAATCATTTAATTACCTACCCTTAGATTTTTTTGTAGTTTTTAAGACGGTCATGAGATTTGTGTATGACCATTTCTGAAACACAAGCAGATGGTCATATTCGCCTTAGAAAAAACAATCATTTCCATCAAAATCCATAACTACCTATTATATTATTGATACCTTCATCTTTGATGATTCATTCAATTGCGTAAAAAACATACAAAGGAAAATTTTGTCTTTTTTTGAAGTAGATTAAAATAGAAGAATAGTCTCGGAGGAAGATCCATGTGAAATAAACAAGTCGTTCAATTTGGTTCAGTTCTTTCATTAGTGGCGTTTTGAACGTGCCAGTTGAGCATAATTCACTTCGCCAATGAATTAAAAGTAGGTACCTAATGGTTTTATAATTCAAACTGGGAATAATTACTAGATACTATGCCTATAAAAATGATGATAGGAATTGGAAAAAACTGTCTCCAAAACCGAGATATACATAAATTTGAGATAACAACACCTAAAATATATTTTTCTAAAATCACCGAAGCACAATGAACTGGATATTTCACGGCAATTATTTTTCAAAATCACATTATTAGACGGATTAGTGACGCAAAGATAAAATTGTCACGCCACTAGAACCCATCTGTAGCGTGAAATCGTCATTTCTAAACGTTGTCGATTGCCATACAATATTTTTGGCGGGAAAGGCCATAACAAGGTGACAGCTGTCATTTACAAATTAAAAGGGCGAAATGTCAAAAGGTGAAAAAACGACACTTTTTGTATCTAACATGTAACTTACATCTGAAATCCGATTTACTTGGTGAGGTAAAAATGTAAACTATTTTTTATAAAATATTTATGGTGCCACATAAATAAGAGATGGAATAAATAAGAGATGTAAAAACAAAAACACAATGTGCCATACTTGAAGTACCTAACCCCGTCCTATATAGTTAGTTACATCGAAACTATTAACCTGATATTGTAATATATATTTCTTCTTACTTCTTCTTTTCTTTGGAACTATGGATTGTCCAATTCTTCGATAATTGGACAATCCATAGTTCCTGAGATTACCGTGATCAACCAAATAAACAGGTCGCCTGTTACCTATTAATAACGCAAATATTTAGTATTTTTATACCTTACCAAAATCGGTGATGTACATAATATTCCGCCTGTAATTCGGTTATATTCGATATGTATAATTCTTTTACAATGGTACAATGTGTACGGTTTTACAATAGGACCCCAGAAAACGTCCGAAAATGTTCTATATCACAATTTAAATAAGTTGTGAATTAATAATGTTTGTGTTTTAAAGGTTATTACCAAATTCATAATAATATAAATGAAAACACGCCTTGAAAATGAAATGCTCGCTGCAATCTATTTCAGAGGTAGGTATCATTGTCACAAATAAATTTAGCTGCAACTTAAACGAAGTTAGGAACATAAATCTAAGTGAATCGAATAATCGATACTATTTACGAGCGTATCGAATTTTCGAGTGTGAGTGCCAAATAGTGCCGTCGGTAGGCGGTAGGTACTCGAATTGCAATCACATTGTCTCGAGGGACTTCTCCGAATCCCAGCAGAGCTCGCCCTAAATTAACTTTATACTGGAATAATACCAACATTGACAGAATTTTAAGCAAACTAGAAAATAGTTTGCTATTATATTTTTGTTATTATTGAAAATAAATAATATTGAGTGTTTGCTACTCGTTTAAATTTAAATAAGAAGGACACTTAATATTTATTTTTTATTATTGGTAGGAACCAATGATTTAAATATCTACATTGATGCGTAGTAGAACCTACTTCAGAATTTAAATTCAGTCTAAAATATCAATGATTAAATGATTCATGTTATATTATTACTAGTTTTCGCTCTCGTCGTAAAATGAAAATAACTAAGAATTGTTTTTTAATAATATGGACCTATTGCACAGGTCCATACAGCTTTACTCGATAAATGGTCTATCCAATATGAAAAGAAAAAATTCTCTTAAGTTAAGAGAAAATTAAAAATTCTCAACTTCTCTTAAATTAAGAAAAAATTATAAACAAATATTTTTACCATTTTTATTTTTTAAAAACAACCACATTTTCCGTCAGTGTGAAAAATTTAAACGAACGCAAAACGTGACCGACATTAGTGATGTTATCGCTTATCGACACACTCGCACATTTAAAGGTCCAATCGATTTAACTTCGCCGCTTTCGAACGCACTATTTATTTGAATTTTAAATTCTGATCGCAGACATGGCGGGAACTTTATTTGTTCACGAATACATAAACTTTTCACTGTCACTAAAGACTTATTTACATTGATATAAAGTTGAAATTTCAAAAAATATTCTATTTTTACACTACATTTACCACAATAACTGTCAGTAGTTGTTGTAACAAAAATAATGTATTTATTTGGTGAGGTATCTTTATTTGGCTGTTTACATGGAAATTGAAACCAAATCGCATTGACACTTGTCGATTATTCGATTAGGATTCTACGAAAATCGTCTCGTTTCTTTCACGTTGCGCATTTGTTGTATTTATTGCCATAGTTGATTTAATTTAACGTCTTATAGTGAAGTTCAAATACTTTGACCCTGAAGAACGTGTTGCGTTTTTAAATTATTTTTATTTTGTATTTGTTGATTATATGCGTTATTTTAAATATTAAGTTAGTTTTGACAAAGCTTAGAATTTTATAAATCTTTTAAGTACCAGTAGGTATTTTACCCTATATGCTATAAGGTAAAATTGTTCCCGTAAAAGGATCGCTGACACTTACAGCCTGTATAAAACAATAAAAAATTTTTTAAATATTTTTTCCTTTATTTTTTCTATATTTAATCGCGATAATGATTAAACAAATGGACCGATGTTAATGCATTTCAATAGGATTTTCTTTCAAGCGTATATATTGATACGTATCCACCCCACGGGAATATTATACTAGGGTGTCAAGGATTGTAAAAAGGCGAGATTATAACAAGGATTATTTGTAAAGCTTTATAAGCTGAAGGTTTAATACGTAATGCATTTGGTTTAATTCAGTGGATCCCAATAATATTTTTTATAATTTTATTGAAGAAAGTTAACTCCAGAGTGGCAAAATGAAGATAATAAATCCTCCCGAGTTTGGGTCGAAACCACAACCATCGTGTTTACACTGCGCCACATTGATCTCAATTATATCATTATTATATTACTCAAGCTGTAAAAACATTAGTACAAAAATAAAAATGATCACATAAACGAGATAAATTATGGTTATAGTGTAAAAAAAATCCAATGAAATAAAACGTTATCAGTGTCAGCATGAAGACCAATCGCGTCCGAAACATCGCCAAGGCGTGGCGCTGATTCAGCAGCGCTTTTTATCGTTCATTTGATGGCTTCATCTCTGACAACGCAGTTTGACGACCTTTTCCATCTAAAGTGATGAATTTACGAATACACTAATATTATGAAGAGAACGTATTAAGTTTTTTTTTGTTTAATTCTAATTGACAATTGCAAAAATCTCATTAGTCACTCCTATATTTTTACCTAAAAATGTATCACAAACAATTTAAAGGCATAGAAGATATAAATATATTAAGATATAAATGTATAAATATAGC
>JAEBDU010000103.1:738090-813151 GCA_016802625.1 Heliconius numata
ATTATTTATTGTTGATTTTCTATATATTTTTTTATTTTACGCGGTATCCTGCACACAGCAAGGTAGGCAAAGGGGACCTGGGTACCTAGTATTAAGAAACTTCCGTTTCCCCCTTTCTGTCGAATTCTTGAAGGCATTCCGTGTTGAGTAAAAATATATCTATCTATATGTACCTACCTACATTTAAATACATATTTCATTTCCTCGAGATAGGACCCCTGCGCCACGGCTAGCCTCACCTACATTTCATACCTAATATATTTTTTTATAACTATAAGCCGAAAACACAAAACTGTCATGAAAAGAACAAAAATGGAAATATATTTCTTTACATTTTTTATAGTTTTAGCATTTTGGTCGAGAAATTTAGGCGGCGAATCGAATAACGTTACAAAATTAAATAAAATCTGTCGTTTAAAGCTCAAAGGCGCCACTACAATAAAAAAATGGTATATTTCTTACTATTGTTTAATTAACATTTAAATTATTCAATTAAAAACAGTTACTTTATAAGACGCCAACATATCCACCCTACGTTTTATAACAAACAATAAATCGGCCATCTTTCAATTTCATTCTGCGAATGTCAAAGGGCAATCTCATTGTTGGTATAATCTAAAAATGAGAAAATAAGCCTTATTACCTCAGATTAAAGTGCAAATTTCGCTAAAAAAAGGTTATTTAAAAGCTTCAAATCAGATAGATTTAATAAAGAACTTTAACATGTTAGATTTAAAGCTTAAAATACCTTGCAAAGCAGTTGTTCGCAAAATTACTAATCTCTATAGATGTAGTATTAGAGATTATATTCGGTTATACATTTTGTTTCTACGCTTTTATCGCTTAAATAGATATCGGTCACGCCCACTAGCACTAGGGTGACTATGCATCTGTGGTCAGAGGATCAGGACTTAACTTTTTTATAAATATACGGTGTGTGCCGTAGAGGGAACTTGGCAACCTAGTGTTAATACACTCCGTTACCATGAATGCGTTTGCCACTTCTCGAAGATACATTATTTCTCGTTTATAAGATAGACCTACGACCTACTAAGACCTACTACCTATTCATGGGCGTAGGATTGAGGGGTGTCCTGCTGTGTGCAGGATGCCGCGTGAAGCTAATTATTTTTTTTAAAAATCAAGACCCCATGATATCTTTAGATTATATTAATCTTGAAAATGAGCAAAAAGTGGAGAACGCTTTCTATTAGCAATAGGTTTTCTTTGCTTGCCATAAAAAAGAGGCCTAAAGATTACCAATAGAAACAGTACAATTACATATTTGTAGTATTCAAGTAATATATCACACATGGATACTTATTAGGCCAGGCATAGGGAATCTAGTGTTAAGACACATTTTCCACTCAAAATTGGAGACATTATGGGATGGCTAGCGGAACTCAATGCGCTATATTTTAGTACCAGAGCGAGAAATTGAAAATAATAAATAATCAATCCCTCAAGTGGGAATCGAACTCACAACTGTCGCGATTACACTCACACGCAGTGCTACCCTGCTACGACAATCACACAATAATGTTTATAATAACAAAAGTAACACTAAGAGGCGTGGCCATGTCAGTTTTGGGGCGCGATGGTTTTAATTGTTCCTCACAATGGCCTATTGTCAGTCAATTGGAGTTAACGCTTGCCAGTTTTGCTTGTGAAAATTATTTTTAGTGACTGATATGTAGTTATGTATGTGTTTGACAGCTATCTAGGGTGTTGGTTTTAGCTTTTTGAACGGTAGTAGCGAGTTTGGTTTTAGAGATGATTCTTTTTTACCCGGCTGCGCGACCCAAAAGAGGGTAATGTGTTTCTATTTTTGTATGTATGGCGTATTGTGTTCCTATGTGGCGTTGTAGATACCAAACGCCTTGGCCAATTTTGATGGTTATTATGTCAATCTATTTGTGACCTCGCGAATGTTAATAATGGCGGTAAAAATTCACCATATAGCCAGTCACCACATTGTCAAAATATAAGAAAATTATATGCACAGTCGCGAGGTGACTATTCATTTAGGATAGCCATAGAGAATGAAAAATTCTATGTTTAAGCAATTGTAATTACTTAGTAAAACAGTGGTCTTTTCTCGTATGAGTGGCAAGGCATTAAGACACTTTATTCCCTACTATTCAAAAAATTTAAGACATGGGGGCCAGGACTGGAACTCAACCCCATACTTTGTCGTGTTACCAAAGAGAAAAAACAATTCATTCCCTCGGATGGAAATCGAACCCATAGCCGTCGCGTTGACGGTTAGACGCTGTTCGCGATATAAAAAATGCTAGCAATTTAACAATAATAATATACCGTCACGTCAGATCGCGATGGCGTGCTAAATACATTTTCGTGTCATATTTGTTATGCTATATCCGAATGCGCCGCTCGAGAGGGTAGGCCGTTAGCGATGGGACGGTATCGATATTTGAATACTTAATAATTACCCTTACTACCTTTGCTAACTTAACCACCTTTGCTAACTAAACTTTTAATTTTGTATTTCTTATGTGTTTTTATGTGCAATAAAGAATATACAGGGTGAGTCATATTGAACTTTCCGGTTTTGGAAGGACGTTGCACGAAGAAGGGAAGGAGTAGAAGGGTGGGGATGGTGTCATTAGACGCGCCATGACATGCAGTTTTAGTGTGAGCAATGGCTTGGTCGGGACAACATCGTGCGTTCGTAGTTGAAGAGTTTATTAAAAATGGCGGCTCCGTGATCACAACACAGCGTGCGTTCCGTTTACATTTTGCTATTGGTCGACGTGATCCCATTCCCACTGGACCAACAATCAGAAATTGGGTATCAAATTTTAGAGCAACATCATCAGCATTAAAAACAAGACCACAAGGCCGAATTAGGACGTCAACGTCAGCGGAAAACGTGGATAGAGTGCGGGCTTCAATTCAACAATCCCCTCGGCGTTCTGTTCGGAAACATGCCGCTTCACTAGGATTATCTTTCAGTAGTGTCCGCAGAATACTGCATAGAGACCTTAAATTTCACCCATACAAGATTCAGGTAGTGCAAGAATTAACAGTTAGAGACTTAGACACACGAACAAATTTATGCCGCGACATTCAGCAGATCCCCCGCACTGCTGTTTTGATCTTCAGTGATGAGGCACATTTTCACCTCGCCGGAACTGTCAACAAACAGAATTTTCGATACTGGGCTGAGAATAACCCACGAAACCTACACGAACGACCACTTCACAGCCCTCGAGTGACAGTGTGGTGCGCTATTGCAGAGTTTGGTGTGTGGGGTCCCTATTTTTTTGAAGAAGATGGTCAAGTCGTCACAGTTACCTCTGCTCGGTATTGCGACATGCTTGAAACTTTTCTGAAACCGAAATTGGAGTAATTAACGCAGAATCATGACAACGATAACATCTGGTTCCAACAAGATGGTGCTACAGCCCATACATCCAGGCGTTCAATGGAAATCCTGCGACAAATGTTTCCCGGTCATCTCATTTCTTTGCGAGGTGACGTTGGGTGGCCGCCGAGATCACCTGATTTAACCCCCTGCGATTTCTTTCTCTGGGGTTATCTGAAGGAAAAGGTGTACACGCATCGTCCCCGAACCATCGATGAACTGAAGGCTGCAATCACGGAAGAAATCAATGCTATTCCGCTGAATATGACTCGACGAGTAATGGACAACTTCCGGGAAAGGCTTCAGCAGTGTGTGGTCAATGGAGGTAGACATTTACAGGATATCATTTTTAAAACCAACTAAATTAAAACTGCATGTTATGTGCTTTCAAACAATAAAATAATTTTTACTGCATGTCGCTTTGTTTTTAATACACACCTTATTGAAATCGGAAAGTTCAATATGACTCACCCTGTATATAATTAAGGCTACTAAATTATTTTTATTGCCCTACACTAACAAAATAGACTGCGGCGTTAAATTCCGTCAAGGAGAGGACCAAGTGTCTTTACAGTTTACTGTTTACAAATAGTTTGTTCCGCATACCTAACATATTTTTTATCGTGAAGAAATCTTTTCGTGAATACAGTGCCAGTAGAATTCGATTAATGTAGAACTCATGGATTAAGACATAAGCCCACGACCGCCTCTCGTCGAAACAAATCATTATCATTAGCAAATTCTAATGAATGCTAAGAAATTCTTCATTTTTCCATGAACCCTCATGACATTCTATAGCTAAATAATAAAATGAACTTCCGTATGAAAATAAGACATTATTATACTGAACATTAATATTTTAGTTTTATTCTCGTATATACCAAATATATACCAAATAAATATCGGAATAAAAGAACATCACTATTGCATAAAGAGAACAGCCGATGCATAAAATTCATGCCGCTGTCGGCTTCCCCCGCGAATCTGACAAACATCCCGCCGGGACCGGGACTGCCCTAGACGTTTGTTTATTTGCAATATTTAATTTTTATTTCATTTCATTTATCAAAAAAATATTTCATAAGAGTACCGGTATATGGGGACTGCAGTAGAAAATTTTGACTGAAAGTGGTGACTTCTGTTACTTAAAATACTTATAGAAATCGTAGGCTAGATGAAACAAAACAACTGGTTTTTTTTTCTATTTTTTTAGGTTCACGTTGTATCCGGCACATAGCATGGTAGGCAGAGGGAACCTGGGGACATAGTTTTAAGACAACCCGTCCTCATTAATACATTTCCCTTATCCACATTTCGCCGGATTATAAGGGCAATGCGTGTTGACTTGTCGAGTGGCGGAACTCTACGTCACGCTTTGCCATGTTACTAGAACACTATTTTATTGTAAATTAAAATAATTTACACGTAAAGGAACTTATAACGTTCTGTAAAAAACACTTTCCAATATTATTTATAAAGTCTATTTGAATATTTATTAGGCATATCGACCACCTATCATCAAAATGTGGAATCGTATAAATATGTCAAAGTTTAAGTTATTGTAGCACGTCGTCTATCAATTGTGTCATCGTTTACGTGGTATGCATAGTGTTGTATAGTGTTGGTTGTAATCCAATGGAATTTTAAATACTGATGAACCTTTATCCGGCCCATATTTATCAACTAACTTTTATCAGCGACTTTGTTCGCGACTAAATACCTAAGTAATTAAGATATGGCTTCATTTGATAGGACGTGATGTAACACGACCTACAGGCTACAGCTATCCTCGGTAAATGGACTATTATTTTGTATTGACAAAGAGTATTTTTCAATTCTAGCCAATAGTTCCTGCAAATTTATAATATACGAGTACAAGAGTCACACACGCGAAGTTCGAAGCCCACTTCAACTTACAATGCAAATAAAGGAAAAAATCCGAAAAATGAGATCGAGATTGAGATGCGGAACTCTGCACTGCGCTTTTGCCTCGTTAGCAGTGTTTGACATTGAAAATATCATATATCAATCTCCTTCATTCTTTGGAGAGGGAATCGAGCCCACAACCATCTTTAACCGGCGTTACTGCGCCACGGTGATCTCAAGAAATATAATTATGCATCACTACATTATTATGCATTTTAAATAATTTCATAGATCGTGACACCAATAACTATTATAATAAAATATCTTTTTTTGTGGGGTGGCGCCGTTGATGTTTAATTTTTTGGGAACCCCTCATTGTTTCACATTTTTTTCAATGAATCCGCCGGATTTGGGTTTTTTCTGGTAATTTCTATTATATTTTTCTAAACTGTGGCGCCATCGACACGTGACTGGTGTTATAATAAAGTTAATAAAAATTATGTTATTAGAATTGTAATATTTAAAGTTCTTATACAAATTGCCATTTCATAAAAAAAAATGTCGTCGCCTGCAATGTTGTTTGCCTGACTTTAACGACAAAAGATTAAATCTTGTTTTTCACAAACAAGTTAACCAATTGTTATAACATAAGTTAGCTTCCTCATTGCTTTCCTTCTTTAAAGAAGAATATTTTTTTTGTTCACGAATTTCAGTGTAGGCTACTAATATTTTTCACGAACCTCCTTCACGTTTTTTCCATTCAACATGACCATCTAACGTCCTCGTGTTCAATTGACACGCCCAGAATTCAGAATAATTTAACTTAGCTTTACCTAAGTTCTTCACCTCAACAAAGATTTAATTAAAAAAACCACCAAGTCCAAATTAATAGTTTCCCAATCGACGACATCAGTCATTAGCCGCGTCCAGTGAACTTATCGCTATGCATTACAATGCACGCATAAACAAAAACAATTTAAATAACTCTGACAGAACTAATAAAGCAATCATTTTAATTTTATATTCTGTATATAACATTGTTTGAAGCGCCGATGGCCCTATTTCTTTTACTCACTCACCGCCGTCCACGCTTTCGTGGAAAAATCATGTACTGAATTATGTGTATTGATTGTACAAATATATTATCTGTGGCTGTTCGAGCTAGCGGCTTTGTTTAATTATTAAAAAGTTATATTAAAATGGAATTAATAGATTTTATTGCTTCTATAAATTGACGTAGGAGTAATAGGCCGGAAGATGAGAACGGATTGTCTTGACACTATTTTCCTATATCTATTTTGATGAGTAATTAAAATCTTTTACATTTCTATGCAAAGTATATAGGTATGTGTATACGTAGGTGAGACGCAGTTGAGACGTTAATAAAAACTCTATCGTTGTGAATAATCCTTAATATTTCTATAATACCTTATAATTTCTTGAATCGACTATTTATTTTCCACTTATTTCAAGACATGTCTCTGCTTTCCATCAGAACCTGAAACCTTTCGCTTCGAAGAGCGTAACTCTACGCCGTATTTCAACAGCTCTTGCATTTTGAAAGTCGGCTAACCAATAAACAAAATGTAATACAATAGAAATTCACAATTCTGTGAAACGATATCGACATATCAGCAAAAGGCACGTATTATTGTCTCTTTGAAGCGCCGGTCGATTCCAATTATTGCATTACCATATAACATGGACCGGCGGACATATTGATCATTCTAAATAGATCATTGGTATTTAATGGATATTGTTGAGAAGATTTTGTAAGTCTAGACTGTTATAGATAGGCTAGATTTAGTAGTATCTGTTTAATAATTACATGCGTGCGATGCGTAGAGTCTGGGTGTAAGCGGGACAGTCGTGAGTACCATCCTCTCTAGATGGAATGAAATGAAAACCTAATATTGAAATTATTTCTAATATAATTAACTGCGCATAGTCGCGTATTTAGGCTAAGTGAGTAACGGAGTATCTTTAAATTAGGACTCTTCAGTCTATTCAGATAGCTGAAGAAACATAGCAAACATAGCTTCGTCTATTTTCGTGAAAATATTTAAAACTGCAACTATTGTTCTAGTGTGCTCTGTGAGTTCTGTGACTCATATCTTAAGAACCCTCTGAACCGGTAGTAGCTTCCTGTCGGTCCGACAATACTGATTATTTACATAATGAATGAATCAATAAAAATTCTTACTAAAAATATTTTTAATAATAGATTTAGAATTTAATTAAATTACCTAGTCTTTAGATATTTGAACAAATATTTACAAATATTTATCTGATATCTTAAGCTAAAGAAAAAAACCAGAGCTCTTACTTACATCGATACTCTCTTCTCTCTATTTTTGGAGTTCCATACCTCTTTAAAAAGGAACCCTTACCCTTTTGGTTAAATCCTAAAAAATAATAGCTTTAAAAGGGGAGGAAGATTTGCCTTTGATTTGATATTAAAACCGCTAATTGGTATATAGATTAAACTAAGCTTGAATTTCAAAAAAAGCTCGAGTCTTTAATTTCTGTACGGAAAACCTCGGTGGGCGACCCTGACTCATTCTTGTCCAGTTAGAATTTTTTTTTTTATGGTTTTTTTACTATACAGGATGTCCCGCTCTCTACCCTGCTAGTAGTAGTAGCGTGAGTATTTAATAGAGTAGACAACAGGAATTCGGTGTTAAGACTCTCTGTTCTGCGCACCACCCAATTTTCGAGATGTTATATGGGATACAACGTGAAGCTTTAAATGTCAAAATAGAGTAAATTTCATATTACCAGGCGCAGTTAATAAAAGCAAGTCACGTGTCAAATCTATTAAATAAAACCTCAACGATTGTATTTTGTAAATTTTACGATCAACACATAATAAAATTTTTGCTACTGTTGAAATTAAAAACATAAAAAAATGTTTACCTGTACCTATCTAAAAAAAAGGCAGCATCCTCATTTTTAGTTACATTTTTATGGCTTTGGCTCTGTATAGGAAAGGCCGCCATTATTTTATTATTGCTTAAATATTTATTAGATACGAAGCTGCTTCACGCATTTTTCCCGCATAGAAGTTTAAGATACTCGGATCGCAGTTTCCGAGCGCCTCACATTGAAATGAAAGTAATTCATTGTCGCTCAGGAATTGAACCTACAACCGTCATGCTTACAGTCGGACGCTATGCCGCTGCGCCAGGGCAGCCTAAATAGTAGCCTAAATAATAGAGATCGTGGTGGTGCAGGAACACAAGCATGTGATTGTAAATTCGATTTACAGAAATTCGAATCGAATTCGATTTACACTCGAGGGAATGAAATTAATTATTAAAATTTTAATTTCATCCATCTAGTAACAAGTCAAAGCACGGTGTTGTGTTCTGCCACTCAATACACAATGCCGCAAAAAAACTGTGGAAAGTGGGGAACGGAGTGTCTTAACACTAGCTTCAATCTCCCTATCATGCTGTATGCGGGACACAGCGTGAAGCTGAAAAAAAACAAACGTTGAATAATTTGATTTAATAGATATATTTCTTTTACATATCACACATTTTAAATAACGGATAATTCTTATCGTAATCCTGTCCTGCCTTTATAAATTGGCTACACAATACAAAAACCATTCCTCTTTTGCAACCAGCAGTTCCCGAGATTAGCGCATCCAAACAAACACTTTTTCTCTACAATATTAGTACAACAATATAATATTTAATTGCATTTAAGTCGAATGCGGCGCGCGTCCGTCGGCGGCATAAAGGCGCGTGCACCGTATGCTAATGTATGCGGTTAATTGTCTTCGTCATACAGCCTAGTGTCTGCTGGCTGCGGCGGTATTGAAGGGACCTGGTGGAAGTACCTACTTGAAAATATACAACTTATTGTTATTAGTAATCAGAAAATCAGCTTCACGCTGTATCCCGCACACAGAAGGGTAGGTAGAGGAAACATAATTTTACCACACTCCGTTCCCCACTTTTCACCGAATTTTGAGGACATGGGGCGGCTTTAAGTTCGACGGAATCATTATTAGGTAGAGACATTATTTATTTAATATTTGTAAGAAAAATGTTTAAAATCATAGCCATTGGGACACAAGCTTTTTTTTAAATAGTGTAGGCACAGGGATACCAGTGTTAAGTTGGATTGTGTTAATCTAGTGTTAATGTTAAGTTAATCAATTGAACTATTTGGTAGGTACTAGGTTCCCGACACACTCCCAAATTTTGGAGATAATGGATGTTGAGTGGTGGTCCAACAAAGCGGTTTATTTTGTTACCAAAGCTAGGATGTGAAGAAAATATTCTGCCTAACGAATATCGAACTTACACCCGTTGCGCGTTTACAATGTTATACAGCGCCGCTGACCTACGACGCGATAGCAACCTGAAAATATACAAGAAATCACTTATTATTTATTTTTTTACCTTCATGCTGTATCCCACACAAAGTAGCGTGGGCATGGGGAACCTGGGAACCTAGTGTCTAGTAAAGCCTAGTTTTTTTATATATGACGGCTGAGTAGTCGGTTCTAGGAATGCAACTTTATACTTTTCCCACTTAGTAGGATAGACATAAGGAAATTAGTTTATGATTGTTTTTAACACTCCGTTCTCCATGGTTGTATGAAGTTAGGGCTTATATATATGTATAAATAAGGCGTATCCAGGTTCAATTTCTGGAGGAATGTTGAGTTTTCTCGACTATTTTGGAAGACAAAGTCTCAAGAATTGGTCGGAACTAAATCCTTTAACACTAGTTTGCTTCTAAGTACTCTGCTATTTATTTTATTTCTTTAATTCACATTTATGAGGAGTCTTGGTGCAACACAGCCTTATGTCCTTCCAATAACCTTATAATTGTATATTTATAAGTAACTAGCGACCCCCTTGCGGCTTCGCCTGCTTTTACTACTGGATTATTCATATAATGTATGTTTGCAAAGCACTTAACATAATGTGAAAATTAATTAAACCCTAATGCAACCCGCATTTTCGTAGTTTCAATAAGGATTTTCCAATTGTTTTACACAGCAAGGATTTTTTAGTAGGTACCGTAATTTTAAATCTGTGCTACTAATCTTTTCAAGTACTTATTAAAATATTCTCGTATTTAAATGACTATTTTTAAACGCAAGAAATTATAAACAAAAACCTACCTACTAATAACTACTACAAAAAATATGAAACCAAATATATCGCGCTGAAATAATACATTCAACTCCAATTATCCAATACGTGCAAACGCATCTAAATCTTCGTTGCTATGATAGAGATAGCGGGCGGGTTTTTTTTTTTCGGCAGGCGAGCATTCTACCACTGAACCACCGATGACTGCTCATGACGCGCTTGTATAAGCAAAACGTCGCGGGGCGCGTTTCGCAGCCAGGATGTTTTGATATTGTAACAACTTCTAAAGTACTTATTAAAATGAAAAAACAGTAAAAGACAGTTTTGATCTACATTAAATGGCCAACGTAACTAATATACTTATTTATATAATGAGAGTAAGGGATAAGTGAAACTTGAGTAACATACAGCTGACGTGTCAACGGCGGGATGTGTCAACAATTAAATGCGTTTTTCTGTAAAACTATTCGCAATTTCGAAATAATGTAAAAAGCAAATTTTATCTTCGTTTAACGTAGAAATTTAATAAAGTATTTTAAAGGATAAGGATTAATACCATTATGGAAAAATATCCCTCACAATAAAAAATATATTGAAATTACTATTTTTAGACAGAAATATGATCACTACACGTTATCCTTAAAAGATAAAAATATGCTCTCGCGGACTTTTTTGTAGATGTTTTTAAAAGGAATAATACTCCAGTACATTTTTTTCATGTAGTACTTACCATTAAAGCAGCGCATGCGCGAAAGTGTCTCAACGGGTAGGACTTTATACACATTTATCGTATTTATGTTAATTTACATAAGAATGTACAAATAATAAACTATATATAAACCTTCCCTGAGAAATACTCGACCTAATGGTGAAAACCGCATAAAAATCCATTGGGTGGTTTAGAAGAAGAAGAGTTAGAAAGTTCAGACAGACACGAAAAGCGACTTTGTTTTATAAGATATAGGATAGGATAAACAAGTCACCGATACTTCGGTAATCCTACAGATTTGGTTAACCGCGTGCCATCACGGCCGGTAACGTCAGCAACAAAGTGTCATATTGATTATTGTCGTTCTTTTTTTATCTTGTACTATAATAAAATAAATGTAAGGGACGCGAGAATTATTTATTGTTTTCTGTTGATATTGTGTTAGAACTTAGAATAATTAGAACACTTAATAAACTACCATAAATTTTTCTGTCCTCTAATATTCTCTGACTTAAAACGCCATGGTCGTGGGTTTGAATTCCGCTAGAAAGAATTAATTATTTTAATGTTTTCGGTCTCAACACGCAATGTTCCAAAACTTGAGCGGAAAGTGGAGAGTAGATTTAACTTTAATTATTTTAGGTTTCCTTTGTGTATACTATTTAACGTAGGTATGTTTTTTGCCTTTACAGTACATCGCTCATAGTGTTTTTCCCACTTGTTACTAAATACTTATTGGAGAGATTGTGTATTGAATGGCGTAACTCAACGCCGCTTTTTTGGGGAGCTAGGAAATGAAGTTCCCCGAGTAGTATGTATATATAAACTATATTTTTTTCAAATGATCTACAATAATTTATTATTTCATAATGTTTCATGCTATCGTTACATTTGGGCGCCTTCGTCCGGTGCCCTCTCCGCAGCGTGAACAAATCTCTTTATTATGTTAATCGTCATTGTGTACGGTCGAACGGAAATTATTATGTATCAATTGAATATTTCGGATGTTTAAAAATCAATTTCGACGCCATTAAAAATTTAATGAGGTTATGATTACTTTATAAAATGCAGTTATCTATATATAAACTTCTACATATATACACTTCTTCCGTTACTGAGTGATAAACATAACCCAGCCAGAGAGAACACTCTACGTAGCGAAGAATGTGGTGCATTTAGGTTTCTTGGGGAGTTTAGGGGAGTACTAAGAAAGGATTTATTAAATTTCCTACGGGTCAGGAAAAACCGTGATTCACGCAAATAAAGTAGAGGGCAGTTCTAGTTATTATAGAACTTTTAATTTTACAACTTTTTAAAGTTGTAAATAAAAATGTTTGTTGAGGTTATTTATCGATATAATAATAAAAAATCAACACATCCCAGACAATATATACCTAATTGTATGCTGAATATCCCACTAACACAAATTATGAACCAAAATTGTACAATCATCCGGTTTAGATCACCATAAGAAACTTACGATCGTCGATAATAGAATGATAATTAAAAATAATTAACCATCCGTATTATCATTGTTATGACAAATTAGACCGAAACAATGTCAGCCATTTATGGCGCCAAATGAATTCAAGATGGCCGACAATTATCTATCGTTAGTGTTCTGAATTAATTCATAAGTATACTCTTACACAGTCAGAGTTTATTTTTTTCATTTATTATATTATTAATACACAATTTTAAACCTTATTTTATTTCAATAAATTTTATATTTGTTTAGCATGTATATGCGAATTGTGTGTGTGTGTTTGTAATTTATTTGTGGCTGCAAACATTTCAATTGTATGCAAAAATCAAAAGTGCATCGCTTGATTGGCGTCATTACGAAAAGTACTTATTTTTTTTTATTTCCTCGTCCTAAATATACGTAACCTTTTTTATATTTCTGTAATGTAAGTTAATTGAGCATAGATAAACAATAAATTTCATAAAGCAAAAAAATATTCCGTTTCTATGGCCTCGTGAGACGGAGCGATCTGACTGTTAACGTAACTGTTGTGAGTTCTATTTACAATCAGGAGAATAAGCAAGCGTGAAAAAAATAAAATTGGTCGAGAAGTGGAGAACGGAGGAAACGGTCCTTCTCGCCGCCGGTCGCCTGCCAGATAGGTAGGCAGAAGGACCGTTTTACATATAGTGTGACCCTATGTACAAATTATATAGGTACGTATTGTAAATTACAGTTAACAAAAACACAATTTATATTCATTCTTAAACATTTTATATTTTAAAAATGCTAGATGTAGAGACACGTTCTTTTTATTAAAATACATAATTGATATATTTCACACAGTATACATATGTTAATTTAAAAAATCTGTGAAAAGTGTGACATTGAATTTGCACGAAATCACCAACTGTGCTACATCAGTTTTTTTTAAAATCACGCTGTGTCACTCACGTAGCGGGGTAGGCAAAGGTAACACGAGAACCTAGAGTTAAGATACTCCGTTCCCATCAGACACCCACCCACTTTCGCCTGAATTTTGGAGGTAAGCACGTTGCGTGTTTGTTTTTACATTTAGGTAATGTTTATCCCCAGAATCGGGATTCAAACCCACTGTACAGCCTGTACTCAGTTTTATCGTCATTGTGGCCACTGGACATCCTATAGTAACGAGGCCCTGACTCATAGCAATATAATAACATGACATAAATATAATAGCAATAAAAATATCCGTTAACAGTTAAATTGTTTCAAAGAATATTGAGACATTATGCGCGTAGAATTCTTAAAGCGGTCGCACATTATGTTTTATGTCGATACGCAGTATTGTATATGTATAGTTACTAAGACAGTTTATATTTTTATAATCTGTTATGAAATGTGCCACCCACAGCGTATGGTAAATGCGACGGGTGAGAGTTCGATTCCCATTAGGTTCTATCATTCAACACGTAATGTCTCGGCTATTAGGCGGAAAGTGGGGAACGGAGTATCTTAACACTAGGTTCCCTCTACCTACCCTACTATAGGCGGGATAAAGGGCTGATTCCCTAGTATGACAGAGTGCTTTTCCCTAATATTAGCTACATTGAAGAAATATATGATATATTTATTGGGCAAAAAAATCTTTTTTTCACTTTATACCTTGCAAAGAGAAGCTACATACCTATAAGAAAATATTTAACGACCTAGAACACTGTCGAAATTCTAAATTGCAATATGTTAGGCACTTAAAATTATCCTCCATACAGCAATTAGCCATCAAATCACGTACGACGCCTCGTTTCTAATGAATCGCCCATAAATCAACCCAGTCTAATTGACATACAGACATTTTCTGTTCATTGTGTCAGTGCGCTTAGGATTGTTAAAAATTCGGCTATTTCTAGACCAGTGTCTAAGTATGGTGTAGTGTATAATTCATAACTGGACACCGATCCTAGTTGAGTCAGGCTCGCAGGACCAAAAATATATTTTTTTATTTGCAGGTTCACTTGTTGGCAAAATTACATTTACACTGTCAACAGGTGATAATTATTTTTTTTAATCCACGCTGTATCGCACATAAAGCAAAAAAGGTAGAGGTAACATAGTGTTAAGACACTCCGTTCCCCACAAATTTACCTATTTTCGAGGTATTTCTATTTTGATTGGTAAAACTCAAAGCCTTAATTTGATGGTATTTAAATTAAGTGATACTATTTTAACACTTCAAGCTATTAATGCATTTGCATCTATGTTAGCTCCAGCTCGAGAGTTCGAGGCAGTCGTGGGGCAGAGCCACAAGCTTGCAACTGTTAACGCGACGGGTTGTCGGTACGATTCCCACTAGGCAAAATGAAATATTTTAACTTCCTCGCTCTGGTAACGAGGCAAAGCGCGGTGTTGAGTTCCGCCATTAAATACTCCTTGCCAGAAGTCTGTGGAAATTGAGGAACGAAAGTGTCTTAATGGGAACAGAGTGTCTTAATACTCTGCTTCCAACCAATAAAAATCTATGTTAAATGCTTTTATATGCTGATTGCTGACACACACTGAAGATTTGAATTGCTTATTGTGATTATTGTATATGTACCCATGTCTGCTATCCGATTAAGACGACGCATAATATCTTCGTGTCGAAATAAAGGATGAGGATAATGTTGTACTCCAAACTAGGATTAGAATTAGGGGAAACCCCAGGGCTTTAACAAGACTTCAAGAAATAAATGAAGGGGGTTTGATTTTGCTTTTTTTTCAAGATTCTCGTATTGATTGGCGGAACACAACGTCCCAATTTATCTTGTTACCGAAAAGACGAAATGAAATTAGCTTATTCCCCCGAATAGGAATCAAAAACACAACCATTACGATCAATGGCTGAGACGCTGTGCCATGATGGTCTCATTCATTAAGACGTTTAAGATCACGTCGTGACCGCAGTGGCACAGGCGTGTGACTGTGAACACGAAGGTTGTGGGTTCGATGCTCACATGGGGGTGTGAATGTAATTATTTGTTAATATTTACATTTCTTCTCCCTGGTAACTGAGCCGTTGACTTCTGCCACTTAACACGCAATACCTCGAAACTTCGATGGAAAGAGAGAACGGGGAGTCTTAACATCAAGTTCCATCTGCCTACCTTGCTATGTGATACAGCGTGGGATACAGCGTAAAGCTAAGAATAGGAAACTTCTTGTTATGAATAAAATGATATGACTTTAACTCCGATAATGAAATGAACGTGATAATATAACGTCTTCCGCGTACAGATAATTAATATTCACGAAACGAACGAATCGGAAGCACTGATCGATTTTACTGCCCACGCCAGCTTGCGTCACCCACGATTATTATATCGATTTTTGTTACTATACTACTTTGTTGTGTTACTCTGCTTGTCTATACTTCTATACTAATATCTACCTAGGTTACTCTACGACCATTACTCTACGACCTACGACTAATTGAAGAGGAGAAACAATATAAATGACGCAAAAATGGGAGAGTTTGAGAGCTTTCGTTGGTTATTATAAGTTATTTTCATTCGGCCATACAAACAAAGCCGTAGAAAATAATAAAATTATCAAACGTTTTTTTATAGTATCTTAAGTCTTTCTAATACTTATCATTGATCATTTGATATCAATACATATGTATGTACTTTTATATACCTTTACATATGTATGTCTATATTTTAAGAATCATCCATCCACAGGTAGCGACGGTTAATGAATCATAAAATGTTCAAATTAACACAATTCTCCTTACAGATGTTGAATCGTGATGGATCGTCAAATGTTATTGGGATAATAACACACTTACTTACGTTTAATTATTAGGTTATTACTTATTGTGGTATAGTTTTTATTTTTGGAGATTTAAATATAAATGAATGTAGACCACCGGGAGGGGAGGGTCAACTTAGAAAAGATGAGAAAATTGATATACATATATATTTATTTAAAATATAAAAATTTTACGTTTCATGGGACCCAAATCCGAGTGAGAACTCAAGATAAGAGATTATTTTCGTTTTCTCACTCAGGTTAAAAACATAGCACGGTGTTAATTTCCACTGAAATCGAAATAAGCAATTGTTATCATTTTCTCACTCTAGTAAGAACAGATAGCGCGGCACAGTTTCAGTGGAACTTAACGCCGCGTTATGTTTTGAGAAGTGACTCAACACGTGTCTCGCAAACTAAGCGAAATTTGGGGGACGTAATTTTTTTTTAATTAAGTTACCTATACCGCTATACGCGGGATACAGCTTGAGCCCTAAATAAACTAGTTTTCCTATGTACCTAATATTTAATTTAATTTAAACATTCTATTAAATGTAAAACACATTCTGTCAATCGCCAAACGCTGTTCTATGCTAAGCGGTCACGATACCATCATTATTGTCTATATCTTGAGTTTCAATTTCAAAATGCAGATCGATCACAAAGATACATAGAGTCGTAAAATGAAATATAAAATTATTTTGTCTTGACTTTAAACACGACGGTTGTGGGTTTGATTCCCGCTCGAGGAATGAGTTGCTTACAGTCAATCAAGTTGCGTTTACAGTCAGGAGCTGACTCACGCACTCTACGAGAAATATCTGAACAGAAAATGCAAAACAGAACAGTAACAAGAATCCATTATGCTGATAATGAATAATAATATATTTTCATTTCTTAGCTCTGGTGTCAAGGCAAAGCGCACTATTGAGTTCCTCACTCCTTCACTCAACACGCAATGCCTCCAGAATTCGACGGAAAATGGAGAACCGAGTGCCTTAACACTAGGTTCCCTCTGCGTACCCTGCTGTGTGCGAGATAGAGCGTGAAGCTAATGTTAAATACTTATTATAAGAAATAATATAAAATGCCTCTATACCACCCGTGTCCACAGCATGCAACGGCGTGCCCAGAACAAATTGGTTCGATGACGCGGCACACGCGGCTAAATAATGTTATTTACATATTGTTTTGTCACTTTCAACTATATTAGATACATACTAGTCTTATAGTAGGATATGTCTGCTTTTTTAAACATTCAATACTTCCCTAATGAACTCAAGTTGATTTTTGTATCCGCATTTTTATCCCGTATATTACCTCGTTACAAGTGCGAAGAAATGAAAATATTAAATATTTCATTTCTTCGAGTAGGAATCGAACCTGTATTTACACTCGCACGCTTTAGGCCCTCGATGCGCCACGGCTTGTCTCAAAGTATTTTGTTGTGCTTCACAGTGTATTAGTGTTAAGGCACTCCGTCCCCTACATATAGAACGACGAAACTGAAACACTTAGTCTTGTTATTAGAGAGGATTAAAGAAAATAATTAATGATAACAACCTGAGTTGAACCCACAACCATCACTTACAATCAGTTGTGCTCTATAGAAATCTCCAAATGAACGAGATTAAATAACAAAAGTAAAAACAGTAAACAGACATATATTTAAATTTTCATATACATATCTACAGCTCTTTGTTTTTTACAAAGATAATATCACAAATCGTTTGTTTGGAAATTTAGCGGTCGCCAGCGCTAATGGTTATTGTTTTATTTTCACGAGTCATCCACAGATTAAGGTCTCAGCTACATCCTTCTTTTCGATTTTTTGCATTTAACCTACAGGTTAAAATGTAAATTTAAAGAATAAAAAATAAAGTAGGATGTATGTTTGCAGGTATTAATTTTAATAAAGAAATTATATTATATTGTTTACTTACCTACATGTTATGTTAAGTGTAACAAACAAAGTTAGTTTTTTAGCTTTGCGCGGCATCTAGCATCACTCAGAGCAGGGTTGGCAAAGGGAACATGAGTACCTAGTGCTAAAACACTGCGTTCTCTATTCAAATACTACTGAATCCCTCTTTCGCCAAATTCTTGATGTAGGTATAGCGTTAAGCGGCGGAACTCAACGCCGCACCGTGGCTCGTTAAAATATATAATATTTAATTTCCTCGAGTGTGCATAGATTGCAGTGTGCCGTCGCGTCGCGATCAACAGTCGCACTCTTGTGCCTTGCTTGTGCCGCTGCGCCCCGATAATGGTCTCAAAAATAATTTAGATGTCAAATAAAATAAAATAAATAACTTAAATCTTTATATTTTTTTAATGTCCCCTGTACCCAATCCTGAAACACAGAAGACGATACGACATGTCTAAACATAATATTATAGCGCTATCTTAGGTACCTACAGACTACCTACTACGGTAATGATACGAAGATCTCATCAAAGTCGCGAGATGTCACTAGATGCGAGGCGCAGGACCTCGTGCAGATCCTTGTTGGATGCCTTTATTCAACAGTGGGTGATAAGGGGCTGATGATAATTTTGACTAACGGTAGAGGTGGAAGGTAGGTGGACTTTTAGTTCAGACACATAGTTTTTCAGTTTTAAAAGAAACTTTACTTTAATTTAATTATATAATAAAATCTAACTGACAGTACCTAACTACCTTCTGAGAAATTGTATTTAGTGTCACATAAATACATTTTCCTCTATTACAATGGCGGCATAAAGTTGAAAGTACATAACATAAAATACGTGTGTGTATATGTATCATATGCATAAAGCTCTTAAGCTTATTAAAGTGTAATTAAAATACGCTTTTTTTGTTCGTAGGTAAACATCAAAAATCAATGATCTTAGGACAATGGCACAGCGTTTAACTGTAAATGAGACAGGTTCGATGCTATGGAGAATTCAGTTACCGCCGATATTAGATTTTCTTTGTCTAGCCCGCACATGCGAGATAGAGCGTGAAAATAAAATAAGTGTTGTAAAAATAGTAATTTGAAGTAATTTCGTTACAAGTAGCGCCATCTATCGTTGAATAGCGGTCACAATCTATTTATAAAACAGTCTGGTCTATGGTACTTGGCACGACCACTTGAGTGAAGTTCAATTTTGACAGTTCCAATATAACAGTGGTCATCTTATTTTTTTATATATCTTGCATTTCGATACAAAATATTAGTAATTCGCGGTCGTGGTATTACGTGAACAAGATGAAAATATTATCCCACGCACTTCGAGAAGGTGGTATGCGGCCCGCTAGCAACGGTGAGTCGCTCTGCCAACGTATTATATCCTTATTTTTAACTGATTAAAAAAACCACACTCAATTGGCTGTTAACCTTTTAACTAAAGGCGAGAGACGAGTAATTTGACGCTGTGCCGTGTATAATTTTATTACATTATAGTTTCGCATCGCCGCCGCGTACGTATGTCTAACTGCCGGCCGTTTTCGGTGATACAAAACCAAACTTTAATCGTTTACTTATCATAATTGTGTTGTTATCACAATTAGTACAAAATTCATATTTAAACCTTTGATTGGCTCTAAACTTGACGATAAAATGCCTTAACTGACATTATAATATTATTATAAATGAGTGATAATCGCGAATGTTTTCTTGTACTAGAATTATTGGTGGGAATTGACTATTAGGTGTTATATTTTGTTCAATGGAATAAACAAAAAGGTCAGTTTTTTATTATTTTATTTTTTTTATTACTTATTTTTTTAGAATGTTTGTCTTTATCTTAAAGAGAAAAGGCAACGACTACAATCAGACAGTTTTATCTGATAGTGAGAATTTCTTTTGGCATAACATAACAATGCAAATTTATTTATACATATTAAATATTATGTTATATAAATATTTTTCTTTTGTTTATTTTATTAATTTTTTTTTTTTTATAACTAATCTATTATTTACCATAAATCTGTGAGAGATTGTTTGAAGCAAGAACGCTGCATATATTTTTCCTATTTTTCTTCATATTGTTATATTGTGTATGCAATAAATCATATTCTATTCTGTTCTATATTTTTAATTTGCTGGTATTAACCATTATATAAAAAATATTTTAGTTACTTATTATTACTATAGTTATTATCTAAAATGACTTAAGATAGTAGATATAAAATTATATAATTTTGATAATTCTAATTAGATTTGTGAAAAAATGATAGGAACACACCTATCTATTAACAGTTTAAATAATTAAAGTTGTAATTTTTTAACTATAAAATTTTTTTCATCATCTAAATACCTATTATGAAATATTTGAATGAGATTACTTCAGTGTTTTTGTTATTTAGTGTTTGAGCATTGATAACAAGTATAAAATGTCTAAGATTTTTTCTTTTCATATTCATTAATTTACATTTAATTTAATTTTTTTTTTAATTTATTTTTTTTCCTTTCAGTTTTTCAGTAGTATCAAATATATAAATATTGAGGCCAGTTGTGGCACAGGAGCACAAAGTGTGCTGCAAAATCAACTGGTTCTGAAATATTTATTGAAGTTTATATTTTCATTTCTTCACTCTGGTGTCTAGGCTAAGTGGGGTGTTGAGTTCTGCCGCTCAACAAGCAATGCTTCTAAAATTCGGCAGAAAGTGGGGAATGGAGTGTCTTAACACTAGGTTCCCTCTGCCTACTCTGCAGTGTGAAGCTGATAAATATTAGAAATAAATTATAATTACAATTACATTCACATTATGTACAATAGGTAGACAGGAGAGCCTAGAATTAAGATCTCCGCTCACTGCCCGAATTCGAGACATCACATGTAGAGTGGTGGAATTAAATTCATGATCGGTTATAATCAGACAGTGGCCAATTACATCAGAATGCCCTTAACAATTTTGATAACTTAATTTGCAAACTAGCTAGCTTCATGCATGTCAACTTTATACGAGACAATGAAAGTGAGAAAATGAAAATGTTGTTATTTTAAGCAGACCATTTACTAAAAAAAAATGTTAGTATATTTAAGACATTGAGGTGTGGTGCAGTAGCAGCATAAGCAAACACTACATGTTGTGGTTTCAATTCCAACTCAAAATTAAATATTTTCGTTTTTCGCTCTGGTAACGAAACAAAGCGCGGCATTAAGTTCTGCCACTCCACACGCCTCCTGAATGCGGAAAGTTGGGAACTGGGGTGTCTTAACGGGAACAGAGTCTCTTGACACTATATGCTTTTTTTATTTTTCTTGTTTCAAAATGTTATTATTGGCTTTGTTTTACACAAATGGTTCACAATAATATGCAGATTTATTTTTTCTTATTATAAATTGTTGTTCAATGTGAGGCCAGTTGTGGCGCAGGAGCACAAATCGATCCCAACTCGTTCCCGATCCCAAATAAAATGTTTATTTAAATTTATATTTTCATTGGCGCCAAGGGAAAAATCCCAGCGTTGAATTCCGCCACTCACGTAATGCCTCGAAAATTTTGGACAAAAGTGGGGAACGGAGTGTTTTCACACTAGCTTCCCTCTGTTCAATCGTGTACGATTCACGTTCACGCTGTAGCGTGAAGTTGAAGTATTATGATTATAATATTTCTTTGTTATATTTGCTTATTTAAAAAAATGATAATGACATAATCATAAATCTGTGTATTTAAATTTTTAATTTTTTTATTTCATCGATTGGGCTATTTTTAAATATTTAAATGGAAACTTTTTCTACATTAATATTCTAATACCTAATAGACTGTAGCTTGAGGCTATATAATGATTTCAAAAATGTGATCTAATTTTAATGAATCTTAAAATCATTTGTTTAAATTATAGTTTTATTTAATGACTTTTTTAGTAGGGCTATTTCAGTGGAGGCGAGTGTTAATACGTATTTCAAAGAGGTTCCCTATCCTCCGTGAATCCATGGAATGTGAAGTAGCTTTTTTATATTTTTATATCTTCACACAACATTTCATATAATTACCGGTTCTCCACAAACAGCCCAATTTTCGAGACATTGGCTGTTGAGTAGTGGAAATTTTGTTGAAATTCAACGACGCTTTAGTATTTTATAATCACATAGACAACGGCCACGGCTGTCTCAAATAGGTTTTTATACCATTAATAGTAAACAAAGACATTCATAATCTTAATGACCTAACAATTTCACAAATATGTGAAAGTTTTTTTATTTATACGTATACATATAACTGTGTCAATAACTCGCAAAAATTTCAATTAAGAATATTTTATCTGTTAAATTAACTAAACAGATAATCAATTATAATTGTCACCTTAATTATGTGTGTTATTTTTTTATTATCTGTCTATTATACATCATTAATTTATAGTATCCTGCATTTAATGATAAAACTCGTTTATTTTTTTAATGTCGTCTATGGCAAATATTTGGTTAATCAAATATTATAATTTGCATGTGAGTTGATCTCAAACGAAACCGATGTATTAACTAGATGACTAAATTATATAATTTAGTGTAATTTTGTGTTAATGTCTTCTTGGAAGGTTCTATCGATTTGTGCCGTTATTTTTGAGATTTATTTATATATAAATTTTGAGGCCGTCATGGCCGTCACAGCGTCTGCCTGCAACGAAAGCGTAATATAACAAAGTAAGCGGAATATAACAAAAAATAATATCTAATTAATTCACTTTTTTTATATCAATTTTCTTTTTGATATTAATTTGTAGGTGCTTTTACCCTAATTCAATTTCCAATAAAAATTTCAATTTCCCGCCGCCCGTGTGGCTACAGATAAAAAAGTATAAGAATAGCGTTTCTCTATTAACGTCGTGCAGACAAATACTCATACGCATCTTTATCATAAAATTAAGTAAAAAATATAATTTAAAATTACTACTCATTTTAAATTACTTGATAAATCTTGTATAATCTACGGTCTTTGATTTTCTAGTAACTAGCATTATATCTTGCACGTGTCAAAGTCCGATGACTGTAAAAAGATTATCTTTTAACCAAAATAATAATATTAAAATATTTTTAATCTTGCAAATAGTTATATATACATGTAATGAAATAGACTAAAACTCAACTAAACTTATTTTTTTCTGATCTAGTAATTTCAAGGAACTTAATGTTCCCTTACACTCCTCTAGGAACCTACTTGCCAAATTCAGCGTTCGACACCGCATAATGTTGGCAGTGGGTTAACTGTCAGTCACTCGATAACGCAAGAGCTTTATATAATTATTAATTCGATAGGTTCATTAGTAAATGATATCTTATGCTTTTTAATTATAAAAACCACGACGTGTTAAGGATATCGTATAAAAAACTTTTACGGTTTAATTTTTTTTATGAATGTGGCTGATATAAGGAAAGGAGTACCTAATACTATGTATAATGATATTGAGCGCGTTGTGGCACAGCGGCACAGCGTATGACTATAATATAAATATCTTAAAAGTTGTATAAAATATCTTAAGAGTTGTATAAAAGCGACGGTTGTGGGTTCGATTCCATTAGGGGCATTAAATTATTATCATTTCCTCTCTCTGGTACCAAGGAAAAGCGCGGCGTGGAGTTCCATCACTCGACACGAAAGTATGGAACGGAGTGTTTTTACACTAGGTTCTCTCTGCATACCCTGTCACGAAGTAGATATATTATATAAACTTAACTAATGAGACAAGGAAACAATCATATTTGAAATAAATAATATTTTTTTCAATCACCTGTCAATAAAAATGTTAACATTATTTTAATTTGCGTGAGAATATAACTTGACCAAATTCCCATTTCAATTAGAGAGAATACTACATTTTTTTGTATATTGAATTTTTAATAGATACATTTTTAAAAATATTATTTTGTTTAAATATATAACTTTTTTGATTTGTAGAAACTTGAAAGCTCAGTTGTGGGGAAGTTGCGTAAGTTGTACAAGTTATTTTATTTTAAATATAATTATGTACGTAGTATAGACGATTCGTGTCCTAGCGCAGGGTGGTGGAAAACGTGGACGTCTTAATGGAAACGAAATGTCTTAACACTATGTACCCTCACCTACCCGGTTTTATGCGGGATACGACGTGAAGCTAAAAAATATCGAACCTGCGATCTTTCTCCTATTAAGTAGCACTGATATCGTTTAATTGACATCTCAATATTATATATTGATTAAATTAATGGTAATAAAAATTAGTAGCTAATGATCATGTGTCATAAAACCTATAAAATGACGCCTCGTGGAACAGTTCGCACTGGTTATTCACCTTAACAGTACGCGTAGGAAAGAATTTGTTGAAAAATTACCCTTTTTTTTCGAGAACATGCTTATAAAAGAATATACAGTTTGCTATATTTGAATTTAATATTGAGGCACAGGCAGAGACGGTTGTCGATTCGATTTTGAGTGGGTGTGGGTTAGTGGAGTGGATTGCTTTCCTTTCTTATTTCTGGTATAAACGACAAAGCAGGGCGTTGGACAACGTCACTTAAGACGCATTGCCTCGACAGTTAGGCGGTGTGTGGGAAACGGATTCCATCTGCCTTGCTATATACTGGACACAGTCTGAGACTAGACAAAAATTATAGATATGAAAAAGCAAAAGTCTCAATAATAACATTTTTAATAATATGGCACAGTGCGGCGTTGAATTCCGCCAGTCAACACGCAATGTCACAAATTCGACCCCTATACGAAAAACGGAATAACTATCCTAATAAATTGAGACTTTATACCTGAACTGTATAATACATTAAATAAAAACTCACTACTTCTTTCACTCTCTATTAAAATACAGACACCACTTACCTACAGCTTTAGTTAGGGATACCAATATTTTGAACACTCAATGTGTTCGTATTGTTTCCGTTTATTTTTTAAAAACTTGCTTTAGTTAATCGAACCTACTATCATCGCGAGCATACTGAAACAAATGAACCGGGTCAGTTACTTTTTTTTAATGTAAATGGTTAACAAACGTATTCTGCACTAAGAATATAATATGAATACGTTGATTTTATATATCTTTACCTATTATGGATAATCTGGTAGGAGTTATTATTTAATCTAGAGATAGGTAGGTATTTCTACTCTATTGTAATTACTTATATTATAAAAGTTGAATAGTTTGTTTGGCTGGACGCCTTAATTTTTCAGAAATTACTAATTTGAAATGAAAATTGTTTTTGTGGTGGATAGTGCATATAATAAATGTAGATATGAAGGTACATGCAGTCGGAGCTACCTCAGAATCGGGATTCGAACCCACAACCGTTGCGTCTTACATTTAGTCGTGCCGGTCTTCTTTAACTTGGCTGTAATATAACAATAAGTTAAGCGAGTAGAGCTGCATGTGGGTCTCTAGTATGTTACAAAGCCTATCAAAACTCAATCGCCCGTGCTTTCGCGATATTAGAACAGGCTGCCTTAACTTTAAATAGAACGTTACAATTTTTTATAAAACAAGTTCACATTATAATTTTATAACGAATGTATCTAAACCAGTTATTTTAAATGCTAACACTAAAGGCCGTTCTGTCCGTTCTGACCGAAAAATCTATTAACCACTTCTAATAGACTAGAAGAGGGAAATAAGTGTAAATTATATTTTAGTCGAGAATTCGCCAGAAATTGAGGAGCGGAGTGTCTTAGGACTAGGTTCCCCCTGCCCACTCTGCAATATACGGGTTACATTCTGGATTCTTAGAGAACAGTATAAATTTCATCAAAATCTGTTTAGTACTTTTTGAGATGTATATATATACACGTAATTTTGGTGCGGCCGACAGACTAAACACAATACGGTTGTGGAATGTGGAGAAATGAATAATTTTCATTTCCTGGATCTGGTAACAAGACAAATTGTGACGTTGAGTTCCGTCACTCAACATGCATTGTATCGGAAAGTGCGTGGAGATTGGGGCACTAAGTGTTTTATCACTCACTAGGTTCCCTCTGGCAACCCTGCTACATGCGGCATACAGGAATGAAATTATAAAGAAAACGTAATTCTGGGGTAACATGTACAATTAGGTGCCTATTTTAAGCTACGTCACGACCGCACGTAGAACATAGAAATTGATAATAAAATGTATTACATTAGTTTTTGTATGATACACGTGTAAATTATTTATGCCAATTTCCGATTATATTTTATTTAATAGATATTTAACTTCACTTTTAGATTTAGAATAAGTTGTCAATTTACATTGTAAAAGAAGTGAATGCACACAAATTTATTTGTGCGGACTTTAAGACGTAAAATGAATTTATTTAAACAAACGGACCCTAAGATATGATCCCGTTTCCATAGTAATTTCGAGAAATCCTCTCTTGGTGCTCTACACTCCTACTCCTACCTATATGTCAAATTTCAACATACTCAGTCCAGTAGTTTCGTCTGTGCGTTGTTTGTCACTCCGTAACGAAAGAGTTTTATATATCTATTTGTATGCATTATAATTTACCAAGCTAGTTTGTATATCATTACAATCATTATGGGGCCGTCGTGCCGCAGGAGTACAAGCATGCGACTGTGAGCGCGACAGGTTGGGGTCGGGTTCGATTCCCACTCGAGGAAATGAAATATTTAATATTTTCATTGCCTCGCTGGTAGCCAGCCAAATGGAGTGAATAGAGTGTCCAACGTTCCCTCTGCCTGCCCTGCTGTATGCGGGATACAGCGGGAAGCTGATTTAATTTTTAATTTATACAATTTTTTTTTATCAATTTGGACTAGTGGTTCCTGATATTAGCGTGTTTAACCAGACAAACAACAGCGACATGAATATGTATGGGGACGCGTGACATATAAAGGTTACATCTTACATATTATGCTACATATTATATTATAAGTATGTATTATATATGCTATGCAAACTAGACAGTACGGTCAAAGAGCTAGCTAACTATAGGGCGGCGACGACCCGTCGATTGCACTGTACTTGTCATTTGAGAAATTATATTATACATTGATTGTTGCAGCTTTAATTGACTAGCGATTAAGCCCGGGTTCCCTTGGGAAGTTGTGTGCCACAACTAGTGCCTTATATAAATACTAGCGCCAGCCCGCGGCTTCTTCATACATATTATTATTCTTGAACGTTCTCAACTGTACGTTTACGGCCACTTATAGTGACTGACGGGTGTTTATATTTGTTTGTCAACTAATTAATCCTAAATATTTGATAACATATTAATATATCGCCATCTTAATAAAAATCTAGAAAATTGTGTGTTATAAGTTTCCGAGTTGGGAACGAACCCACAATCATCGCGTTAATAGTCAGATGATTAACCACTACACCACGACGGTTTCCTAATGAATAAAAGAAACAGTATAGTAAAAATATTGTATAGTAAAAATTTTGTTCGCATTGTATTATTGTAGGCGTCAGGTTTCACGTTGGTCTCCTATGACTTAATAATTGCAGGCGACATTTTTGTTGTTGCTTACCACAGCGCCATACGAATAATAGTTATATGATTTTTAGAAAATAATATTTCTTAATCAATACGGTCTATTATAGTATAGAGATTAACGATATCTCATCAAAATCATTAATGTAAAAATGCCAAGTTCAAACCTGATGACATGTGTTTTAAGTGTGTTTTATTTTTAAACGTTAATATCTTGTTAATTGTTTTATTTTATTTTTTTATGTTTTTAGCTTTACGCTGTATCCCGCACATAGTAGGGTAGACAGAGGAAACCTGCGAACGTAGTGTTAAAACACTCTGTCGAGTTCTGGAGGCATTTCGTACTGAGTGAGTGATTCTCTGATCACCACAGAATTAAAAATATTAAATATTCCATTCCCCAGTGTGGAACCTGAACTCACAATTGTCATGTGTACAGTCTCACACTGCTGGTCTCATATATGTAACATGAAAAAGATTTTATATTCACGGTAATAATAAGATATTGTCTATTTAAAAAATAGATATAACCTTTTAGTGTCTCCAAGAGCGTACGTTGAATAATGAATTGTTAAATTTAAACTCACAATTAAATATGTTAGCTCGGTCATTTGAATACATCTAACATTCAATACATGCAAAGTCAGTGGGCAGATAGTTTTTGTGTTTCTTTTTAGTCATTTACTATCGGAATGTCGTCTTAATGCCACAAGTCAGATTATACAATATGTGGCAAGTGATACACATTTTGTGAATTAATTTTTGTGATTCCTCTTCAACATAATCATGTTTTATTGTATTATTGGAGTCTAGAATTAGTGATTAGGCACTATTTTCTCCAATTAAGTACTTAGCTTTGTAGCCACCCCTATCCTTAACAGCTTAACAAAATAGTCCAGACTAAATTGATGAATATCTTCTTCAATATTTTTTTTTTTATTTTACAAAAATTAAATGAAGATAATTTTATAATTGTTGACTTTTCACTTAAAAGAATCATGAATTTTGATACTAAAATTTTACTAGATTATTTTATTTTATTACAATGTATATTATGTTATGATAGTCAAGATCAGGATAATGCACTTATTTGTATAAATATCTGTAACTCTTAATTTTTCCTTGAATTCTGCTACTTTACCCTATTATTATTTGCGATCGACTGAAGCCAGGAAGTTTTTTAATGGAGTAGGTGTCGATTAGAGACATCACTTTAGTGGCATTTGACATATAAATTTGTTTTAAAATATCTCGTCCATTATCTATGTAAATATAAAACTGAGCTAGAATGTTAGAATACATATATTTAGCTGCCTCGACATATATGCATAACTCGAAATCTTTGCATTATAAAGTTTAAAATAAGGTCTTGTCTAACAATATCCTTGACGAAACCAGTTGTAAGTTTAATGCCTCAGTTAACAGGTTATTTCTATCTGATATAGGATCGTATTGAAATCGCCAAATTGTATTAATGCTTTCCATGTCGGGATGTTTTAAAGTGGTCTAAGTATATATTTTGTAACTAATCGCTTATTGGAAAAGACACTTAGAAATGGAATACTTTGTTTTTGGAGCTCTTTAATCATAAGATAAATTCTATTTTTTTTTTGTCGACAGAGAGAAACTCAACTTTTTAGAGGACCATCCAATTCACAGCTATTAAAAATATTTTTTCTTATAATATTTCATTTCTCGTAAATATTTTTATTATTTTATTTTTTCTACTAAGAATATTTAGTTAGTGCGTCCAGTTAGGCACTTTAAAACTGCGTTATCAATATTAATGCTTAGATTATATGTTTTTTCTGCTGACATACGCTTTATATTTTGTATAATCGATCCAGTCACAAGTAATGAGTTAATAAATTATTAATATCAAGCAATACTATAAACTTAACGGCGTATCAATAACTTCAAACCTTGTCCCACAGGGGCAGATTTTATTATAATAATATTTAGATATATTATCATTAGGTCAAGTTTTGAAAAATGGAGTAAAATATTAACTTATATGTATGTTTAATTTCATAAGTAATTATGCGCATTATTGCAAGTTCGACCCTTGACTACATTTTAATAGATTCCTTAATAAATGAATCTGGTTTCTCATATATGTTTTATGTTAAAATGATAACAATTGAATGAACCTGATTATGAACAACTGTATTTTTTTATTTTATTCTATATTTCAAAATATAAAAATTTAATAAGTTTCTCATTTATTCTATTACATTTTTTCTATATCTAATTTGTTCATATGAATTCTATACATTGTTTTATAAAAAAATATATCACTGCTCAGGCTACTCTTGTATTGACGCTCATATTAGGTGGTCCCACTGATTGATATCATATAAAAAATGGTCGTGCTAGAAACGAGATGGTTTAATGATCTAGTTCAGACAGATTCAATTGTAGAAGCCAATTAATAATTATTTATTTGTGAATGCCTGCCGTGTGGAAGCGTACTTACTTTCAGGTAATAATATTTAAATTGGTTTTTTATTAAAGTTTTAGTTTTACTAGCTACGACATCTAGTGTTAAGATACCTCGTTCTCCTCTTTCTGCCCAAAATCTGAGATGTTGTCTGTTGAATGTGGGAACTCAAGGCCGCGCTTTTTTTTCTATAGCAAGAAAATGGAAATTATTTCAATATAATATATATCTTCAATATAAACTCTAGTAAGGTAAATACCCACCGTACCTTATTTTCAACAGTACCTTATTTTACATATCCTTGTCTCTTTTCACTAAACGAGTATGAAAAGCAAACCATAAGCTTCAATTAATTAATTGGTTTATACATATATAAAATTGTTGATTCGACAATCATATTAATTATTAATATTGAATTTTGCGCCCCTTCTTATCAACTTTCAACTCATTTTCTTAGCTTCACGCTGTACACGCATATTAGTGAGTCTCCACCCCATTTTCCGTCGAATTTTTGAGAGGTTCATTGTTACCAGATCAAAGAAATTAAAATAATTTTCATTTCTCCGAGTGAAAATCAAACCCACGACTGCCGCGTGTACAGTGTGCAAATTTAATATTAATCAACCTAATTACATATTAATTCGAATATTTCATACTTATCGTGCGAACTACTTACTTTTAATCTTCTCATCGAACTCTTCTAAATTAATGTCACTAACCGTTCAACGGAAGTTATACATAGTTTGATTTTATTAGAGGAAAATATTTTGCCTTTGATGTTTTGCGAAGTAAAAATTGTTGTAAAATGCGGCGGTGAGACTTACCAACTTTTAGTCGTTTCCATTTGACTACGGGGACGAAGCTTAAGTTTGTATATTTAAAGCCTAGACATTGCATATACTATACTCGTATAGGAATCTTTTTGAAACTTAAAACGATGAGGCTGTGACGAGCTAGCACAAGCCTGCGAGTGTAAACGTGACGGTTGAGTTCCGCCACTCAACACGGAATGTCTCCAGAATTCGGTCGAAAGTGGGATGCAGAGATGTCTTAATAGGGAACGAATTATCTCAAATGTAGGTACCCACTGCCACTATCCTGCTAAATGAATATAATCAATATAATCCTAAAAGTTTCTCTGTGCGTGGCGCATTTGCAAATTTCTTTGCGATTGACGACTAGTTCAATATAAAACCTGCTTCTATTATCTTTCGTAGAAATTTACAACGAAAGCTACTTAGGTATGTAAAAAATGAAAAGTAGTCCACTTTATTAATGTAGGTATATGACAGATGTAAACTGATATTCAACATTGATTACTGTTAGTACGAGATACTCGTATACAACAGTATACGAGTATCTCGTACTGCATGTTATCACATGCAACAGCATGTGATAACATGCAGTGTGCCTATAAAGGAGAACTGAGTCCCTAAACTCTTTTAGATTTTTATACAAAAAAAATCGGCCATTACAATATTTGGTTTTTAATTTTGAACTCATTGCTATCACATATATTTAATCAATTAGCTACTATTTAACTGCGTCACACGTGATATGTTGTAAAAAAAAAAGAATTTTTGCGAAACCAAAATCAATAAATTATTAAAAAGTAGTACCAGTATTTTATCTGTGCTCCGATTTTTTTGGTCCACAGTAATAAGATCTACAGCCTACGAATTGCTAATTAAATAATCAAAAGCATTTTGCGATCAGTCTTATTTTATATGGGCATTGGTCATAGATAGATATGTAGTGGTAGTGGTATGTGTGACGCGGTGAAATGTTCCAACGGTGCTTCGTGGTGGCCAATTTTGTGAGTTTTGTGGGGTTTTTTTGTATTTTTGACCCCCGACTAAAATAGGGGGCTGTTGTAAGTTGTGTTTGTGTGTGTGAGTGTGTATGTATGTTGGAAAATTATAATATCTTTTATAATTGTTTGTTTACTTTTTGACGTTTTTTAGTGTCGTAAATATTTAATTATTACCAAATATTATTATTTTGGTTGTAGAGCCTTAGCGTTGATTGAATCAACCACTCTTACGGTTACTTCTTAATGTGATTTTTTTTTAAAAATAATAAATTAGCTTCACGCTGTATTCCGCACACAGCCGGGCAGGCAGAGGGAACCTAGTGCTAAGACACTCCGTTCCCCACTTTCTGGGTTTTTTTTTCATTTCATTTTCTCGAGTTCGAATTGAACCCATAACCTGTCGCGTTTACAGTCACACGCTCGCTTCAATTTAATTAGTAATTCGTATTAATCTACCGCAGAGTGATATGTCGACGCGCAGTAGCGCGTCCGCGATCCGTGCGCGACGCGGACACAAGGAGCGCTCCAAGAACTTCACCGAATTGGAGAAGCGCACCGTGCTGGAGCTGATCGCGAGGCACCGGGACGTGCTCAGGCAGGGCAGGTCGAACAACGCTACCAATCGCAGTAAACAGGTTCGATTCTTTTTTTTAAATAATTTTACACTGTTTCACGCGTTTCTCGCGCAGGGTAAGCAAGGTGTACGCGAATGTAAAATTAGGTTTTTTTTTTTTTTTTATAATAATTAAATTGAAATATAGTTTTATCGATTAATTTTTTTTTGAGAATATACATTTTTAAAAATACTTACCAAAGTAGCTAAATAAAAATTACTTGTGAACAATTTTTATTGATATTTTGGATATTTTTCTTTCTTTTTTTAGTATTTTTATTAATTCAAAGTTTTATTTGATAACTTAATTAATTGTTACCTTAAAATAATATATGATGTAGGTACCTACTTAGATAGTAATATTGATTTTATTGGCAGAATTCGTCTATAAGAAAAATCTAAGAAACTAATATTGAAACGTCACATTTTTGTTACACTAGTATAATGATGAAAGTATGTGAGAATTTATTTCTATTAATATTTTTTTTACCTACACGTGACATCACTATCATGTGGGTTTTGAATTTTTTGTTTAAGTTATTATATTATATTTACTGGTCTATTCTCTGGAATTGAGTTTGGGTGTACATTTTTTTAATAAATATACTGTACTAGAATTGACATATAATTATTGTTTCAGTTCATATTGTTGCATATTACGTATGTTAACTCTTTTATTCCTTTATTAAGATAAAGGAATGACATGATGAGGTACTAGGTTCCCTCTGCGTACCCTGCTGCTGTATCAAGCTGTATAAACAGCAGGGTAGGCAGAGGAAACCTAGTACCTACGTTGCGTGTTGAGTGACACCAGAGCGATGAAATTTAAATATAAATAAATATTTAATTTTCGCGAGTGGGGTCGAACCCACGACCAGTCGCGTGTCAGTTTGTAATTATCACATAATTAATTGATAAAATACTGAAATACTAAATATTGCTTATCTTAACAATTACGAGCAAATTCTTCAGTTTAAATGGCGATTAAGCCCTACGTATATTATTTATAAGACTAAAAACATTCCGTTCCCTTTAAGACATTTCCGTTTCCCACTTTCAGTGAAATACTGGAGGCATTGCTTGTTGAGTGGTGGAATTCAACGCCGCGCCTTGGAATTCATCGGTGCCAGAGCGAGAAAATGTTAATATTAAATATTTAATTTTCTTGAGTGGGAATCAAACCAACAATCTGTGTGTGCGCTTACAGCGAGTTGTCACCCTCATCTCACTAACATAGTACACCTAGTGGGTACGGTATCGTTTCGTGAACTGATATAGATTTCAATTGTTTATCGTACACGACCTTGTTTTTATTGAATAATCGCTTTATCGATATTATTATACCTCCAGTTATGTGCGTATCGCAACATCTCTTACGTATACAGTTTAGATTTACTTTGTTATTTTTTTTTTATATGAGACAAGCATTTTTTATCATATTTTCTCTAAATATTTATAATTATTTTATGAATATTTATTTATTATAATGCCAGCTTAGGGACGCTGCGGCACAAGGTCTCTGTGATGAGATAGTGTTAACACACTCCGTTCCCCACTTTTATTTTTATATATTTATAGGTTATATAGATTAATATTAATTGAAACAATTCTACATAAGTGTGGACAAGGCAGACATACCTATATATATTGCGATATTTTCCTTGGTATTTCTTTGTATATGTGTTAAAATACATTTTTTTTTATTATTTAAATTTTATTTATTTTACTTTAATATTTATAAACAGAACCCTTATAGGAACATTTTGTAGTCCCTCTGTAACAACAATTATCTTGAAGTCGCGTAGAGGTGTCAAGCTGAAATTAAACATTATTTCAAATTATCTAATAAATCTAAATATCAGGTCTATGGTCCCCAGGAACACAGGAAAAAAACAAACTTCTAAATCAATGCAATCGAAAGTTTTTGATGCATTTAGTAATCAAAATGTATAGGGTACTTCCCGTGGACCATACGGTTATGAATGTTGGTACGAAGTGAGAACTTAAGTGTCTCTACTTTTATAAGTTTTACTTCCCGTTGACTGACAATACAATACTGAAATTAGTACGGGAGCCTCGGTGGGCGAGTCCAACTAGCACTTTTTGAGCTTTTAACACTAAGACACTTCTGTTTCCCACTTTCTATCGCAGTCTCGCGGCACTTCGCGTTGAGTAGCGGAACTTAACGCTGCATTTTGTCTCAAACCTTTAACCCACATATCATAACCACAGCAGGCTGACAGAGTGATGAGTGGCGTAACTCTACAGCGCACTTCTACTGCGATACTTTACTACTGACTGTGCGACTCAAAAGCTGCGTGGATCAATAGAATAGTTTTATGCATTATATCTATTAGGTACAAACAAACATACACGCTTTCTTTTATTATCGTACAAACAAACAGACAGCTGGTCTAGAACTATAATTTAATTATTTTTTATTATCTGTTTATCGTTGATTTGGTATCTTGTTGTTGCCTTTATTTTTAATTGAGTGCCAAATATTATTGAATATTTAGCTTAATACCGTACCACGCACATAGCAGGGCAGGCAGCGGGAACCTGTGAACCTTAAATTAAGACCATCTGTTCCCATTAGGACACTTCCGTCCTCCACTTTTCACTGAATTCGAGAGCATTGCGTTTGGAATGGTAGAAACCAATTGCGCTTGCTACAATGAGGAAATTAAAATATTAAATAAATTACCTTGACTGGAAATCGAACCTGCCACGATTACAGTCGCACACTTGTCCTTCCGCCACGACTGGATATTTAATGAATAATTTTCCCTTTTGCCTAATTTTTATTCTTAATTTGTAAAAATCGTCCTACACAAACGCTCACAACATGAAAATATGTTAACCTAAGAGTTTCGACGTAGCTCGATGAGATCAAATGGACTGAAGGATCTCCAAAAGACGTTGGGGACAATAGAAGTATTTTGAACATTTGAATATTTATTTGTATGCAAATAGTAAATTGGAATGTTAGTAGATTCAAATCCGCGAAATGTTAAGACATAAAGCTGCTCGCATACCTACCTATTTAATAACAGATTATCGTCTCAAACCACTTTTATTTACAGACTAAAAAAAGAGAAGGAACCTAGTAAAACCTTCTCTCGATGAATAGAGACATTGAGACATTGAGTCTTCAGTCGTCAAACACTACGTCGCGTCGCGCTTCGTTTTGCTATGTCCGTGAAATGACAATAGCTTTATTCCCCCGTGTGGTAATCGAACCGACAACCGTCGCGTTGTCAGTCAGTCGCTGGCCTCTAGATAATACGTACGTAGCGTTTCAAGTCTTTTATAAATATCTACACTCTAATCCCAAATTTTTCTATTCAGGTTAATAGGAATTCTGAATAAGACGACACTCTCGTCGTGGATAAATTGCTGTGTGGCCTATTTAATATTATAATATAACTTGTTATTGTTCGTGACTTTGCTTGCGTTGACGAAACAATTCCAATACAAACAAAAAGTTTTTTTTCTTAAGATATAAATGGAGAATTTAAAACAAATTGCGAGTCGGTCTCGTGCACGAAGGTTTCCGTAACTTTCGTAAAAACGGTAAAATAATCACATCTGTTTGATCGGAACTCCCTTAAATATCTATATTATGTTGATTTTTAGTAAAATAGTATTTGTTGTTACAGCGGTAACATACATACATAACATACATCTCCAAAGATTCCAACTATCTAATTATGACGATTCTCTAGATATAGCCTGGTGACAGACGGACAAACAGACAGCGTACCCACGTAACCTTACTAAATAACTTTAATATGAAATAAGGCATGTATGTTATTAAAGCAATAACTGACCGCCATATACATATAGTATCAGTTACATGACGAGTAAACTAAAAGACGCGAAACGCTGACATACGGTAATGCGATACCGTGTTTCGTTTACTAAGTAATTTGCCTCGTGGAGCTCTGCGCTGTAAGGCGTAGCGTAGACTGTATTGGTACTAGCTCGTGACGCCGTTGTTGTCGAGTTCGATTCCCACTCTGGCATACCTATACAATAATACGTTTACATCAGTATAACACATAGGGCTACTTTATGAAAAGATTTCGTATAATATGTCTTTATTATAATAGTACCTAAATGTAAGTGAATTACATTTCTCGGCTATAGCAATACAAAATGCGATGTTAAGTTACGCCAGTCACTGCGAAATATAGTACGGAAAATAGTGCTCGAGCCGTACGAGATAAATATGTAATCGTATCATGTTCTAACCTTTACAAAGTTTCATCTATCGTAAAACGATTATTTAGCTGTTTTACTAGTCGATGAAATAATAGACTTTAGTTATTTCAAATATACGGCGGTCTGCTGATATACTATAATCTTGGTATAAAACAGGTGGACGTGGAATACCTAAGGCTTTGAGGCTGTCGTGGTGCAACATCGGATACGCGAAGGTTGTGAGTTCGATTTTCACTCGGGTGAATGCATTATTTTCTTTTTCTCGCTCTATTTACAAGACCTATGGCGGGGCCGTGACTAGTGCCATTCTAGAAGCTGGTACGAGGGAAACGGAGTGTCTTAACACTAGGATCGCTCCGCCTTCCCTGCTATGTGCAGAATACAGGATGAAGCAATTTTTAAACATATACAAACAGAATTCCATAAAAATATTTGTCATATCTACAGAAGTAACGTTTCTATAAAAGGCACCAATAAAAACTATTACGGTGGTAGTAAAGGTTAACACATTAATGGACTGCACTTGAGCGTTGATCGTGTAGTTAACCTTTTGTCACCTAGTACGAACTAGACAAGAATGCCGAAATTTTTTTCTTGTATGAGGCTTATCTATATTTATAAAATTCTTCAGTTACCGAGTCACTGTGTAGACAACGCACAGACTAAACTACTAGACTTAAAAAGTTGAGGCATGTAGGTAGATTAAGGGAGTGTAGGGGAGTACTAACATAGGGTTTTTGGAATTCCTATGGGAAGTGAATAAGGGCCGGTCACTCCGGATAAAAACGGAAATTTTCCTTTTCGCGTTTCAAATTCCACACAAATAAAATTACGGGCGACGACTAGTATCTAGATATATGTTTATTTTCACACACTTCTGATAAAAAATAAGAAAGTTTAATTTAAGCATTTAATTAATCACATTTTCTTTTTTAAATTTTTTATTAGGTACTTTTTTTGAAATTTCAATTGTTTTCTTCTGTATAATTAAAATTACATATTCTGTAGAACGTATATAAAACCTTTCCGTTCAACTTTGTAAGCTCTTTTTTGAAGTCGGTAAAAGGTAACACGAAGTTGTTCTCCTTAATTTCCAGCTGGTCTGGTCCACCATCTGCGAGGAGGTGAACAAGCGTTGCGGCGGCGACCGCCCGAGGACGCCCGCCCAAGTTAAGATGTGGTACGAGAATTACAAGAAGAAATGCAAGATGCGCGCACACGAAACGCAAGTATGTATTTTTAGGCAAAATAAAATTCCTAAATCTCATTTCTTATAAGTATGTATAGATACTATGAATCTGTTAATTATATAATGAGGTCGTCGTGGCGGAACGGAAAAGCCCAAGAGTGTATACGCAACGATTGTGGATTCGAGTCCCGTTCAGGGAAATTAATTATTTTCATTTCCACGCAATGTCCCTAAAATGTGGCTGTGCGTAGGGGAAGGAGTTTCTTAACTCTAGGTCCCCTCTGCCTACCCTCCTATATGTATATGCGAGATAAAACATGAAGCTAAAAAAATCATCATATAAGTTACAACAAAGTTCATTCATTTTCGTTCCAGCAACCACCGACCGACACACCCGGATTGCTCGACGGCATGCTCTGGCACAACATACACCCTCTAGATGTCAAAGGTCAGTGTTTCTTTTCTGTTTTAGTGATATACCACTCTGTTTTTTTAAGACTATTTATTAAATTTAGTACTTATATTTAATATCGACCAAGTGCCATTATCTATAAAACGGCAAAATAATCAGGTTTGTTGTATCAGAGCTCTCTTAAATATTTATTTAATACTGTTTTTTAGCATTTGATTTATAGCGGCAGAAATACATAAACTATGAAAATGTTAACTATCTATCTCGTTATATGATATACAACATGATGATAGACGGAGAGCCGGTCAGCGGAGTCTTACTAATAGGGTCGCGTTTTACCCTTTGGGTACGGAACCCTAAAAATGTTATCTATTTCTTTAAATTTTGTCAGTCGAAATTATAACGAAACAATATACGTGAAAATGTAAGATTAGTTGAGGCCAGTTGTGGCGCAAGAGCACAATTAGTTTACAGTAAACGCGACAGGTTGTGGATTCGATTCTTTCGACTCAAAGACATTAAATATTTAATATTTCCTTCCCTCTGCATCTCTTATCACTTGCTATTTATATTCCTAATAATCTTACTAACATTATAAATGTGACTGTTTGTAAAGAAGGATGCTTGTTCAAAATATCAAGCAAATTCTATTGAACAGACTTAGGTGAAACTTTACAGTTATAGATTTAAAATTAGAATAACACATAAGCTACAATTTATTCATAGATTTAATATAATTTGGTCAAAATACAACAATAAATTTATATTTAATTAATATTTTAATTTCCTCGCTCTGGTAAAGACGCAAAGCGCGGCGTTGAGTTCCGCTCTCAATACAAAGCTTCGAAAATTCGGCGGTGCATAAGGATGTGGTGTGGGTAATGGGTACATGTGGTGTGTGAAGCTAAAATAATAATATATGTTTCAGACGAAGAGGGCGAAGCGACGACCAGCGCGGAGGGCGCTCACAGCGTCAAAGACGACGACTGCATGCCCGTCAATGTGAGTGACATATTCTATATAATTTAGTAGACTAGGCGGAGGAAATCTAGTGTTAAGACATTATGTTAAAAATTCATCAATTAGATAGTTGAAATCTTCACTTTTAGCCGAATTCTGGAGACGTTGCGTGTTGAGTGGCGAAACTCAACGCCGCGCCTTGCCTCTACACTGAACAAAAAAATGGAAATATTAATTTAAATAAATATCTGATTTCCTCGAGTGGGTTCGACCCACAACCAGTCGCATTACATTTCACACGCCTCTGAGCTATATTTTAAATTGGCTTTTATTTCCTCTAGATGTCAAACGGCCGCCTTTCAACGAACGACAGTGACGACACGATGCCAAACGTGCTCGAGCCACAAGTGCAAATAATTCCCCACTCACCTCCTACGCCCCCCCTTAAAATTAACCCCCTAACGCTCTCAACGCACCTACCCCTAATAAACAACCCCCTAGCGATAGAACAAGCGAGGATTCAGCAAAATTTCCTACAAAAATTAAACGAATTATCAAATACGCCGCTGAACTTAAGCCATTTAGACGATGATAAAAGGAAAAATGGCCAAAATGAACGGTCCGAGGAACATATGAAAACGGATTGTGCGACGGCAACGGAAGAGGAACGTTTGTATTTCACAACGAAAAGACAACACGCAATATGGGAGCACGAGGCCAAAATGAAAATACTTAATATGGAACTGCGACAGAAGGAAGAAATATTTTCCCTCCAAAAACAACTTTTTTTAATTGAGCTCAGATTAAAAATGGACTTTCTAGAAAAGGCTAGTGCTAAATGAACTGCGCAACATAACACCGCGCGGTGTCCTGTTACCAGAACGAGGTAATGACACGTTATATGGGCACACGAAAATAAAAACAATATGGAGCTCCAGCAAAAATATGAAATATTTTCCCTCAAAAAACAATAATTACTGACCGTCTAGAAAAGGCCAGTGCTAAATGCGTGGTACTCAACGCCGCGCGTCGTCTTGTTACCAGAGTGAAGTAATGAATATAATTCAACTTCTGTTTTTTATAGATGGAAGATACAGGAATGAGTTCAATTTGATTTTGTTTTAGATTTTTTAAGGTAACTTTTTTTATTATCTCAAGAAAAGGGAAATATCATTGTGTTGTTACTTACAACTACAACAAACTGGAAAAGTTGGTATGAACAATGTTATACAGCCATAGTTACTGTGCCATCTTTTTTTCTTTTTTTTTAATATTAACTTGTAAATTCATGCTAATTTTTTAAATATATTTATAATTTTTGGGTAAAATCGCTTCCATAGCAGCTTTATTTGATGGAAGAGTAGTGTAGAGTCGAAGGCATTTTGGTACAAAAAAAAGAATATTATTTTCGTTAAAAACCATCGTACCAAATGGGTTTTGAAAATGTGATGATTAAAGTAAGCTAACATTATTTTTGTAATCTTTATTTTGCATAGCCTATTTTGTACTTTTTTTATAGTTTTAGTGCATCAAATGTGCTTAAAATATCGTTGTAGCCGCGTGTGTAGGCGGTTTTTATTTTTTCTATAAGTATTACACATTTTGTTTCAACGGCAGCTAACGATCATTCAACCAAACTGCCAAATATTATAGAATTTCGCGTAATTGTTAATTTTTTAATGTTTCTAGGTACTTAGTGAGTATTTAATGTTTTTTTTTTTCATATTTAGGCTATAGATTCCCGCTTTTTGGGGTCAACTTTTGACATTTAGTGTCGAGTCCTTTGGCAAAATCGTTTAAGTGTATACTAGTCTAGTAAACTTACATGATTTTTTAAAGTGGTCATTATATAGTCTATTCACGCACATAACGTAATATTATTAAAAACTGCTGTTCACGGATCGTTTTATTTTTGAGATGTTTTTTTTATATGAAAGCGTTTGATTTATATATCTATTGATATAAATGTTCGTAACGCTATCCACCGATCAGTTTTAATGCAGTTTTTAATGTATTCACCATATTTGTTTTCTTTTTAATAATATACTCTCTTTTTTAATTTCCACTTTAAAAAGTCACTTTATCGAGTCAGCGACGTGCCAATAACGAAAACCATTGTTATGTAATTATTATTATATATAGTTACTACATTTATAAGATATAAATAAAAATAATAATAATTTTATTATTATTAAAAAAAATACGTAAAATTTAGACAAATACGGAAAATTGAAATTCGACACGTTATTACGGATGATATTAATAATATTTAAGTAATTTATATATATAAAATAAATAAATAGTAGAACAAAATAATAAAAGTCAGTACAAAAGTGTTGCTAGAAAACAAAATGTTATTACCTCATTCAAACAGTGTATTGTAAATAAATAGGTGTAGTTTTTAAAGTTTTAGAAAACCGTTTTTTATATGAGATTTGCTTTTGTTTTTGACGTTTCACTCGAAGTTGCCAGCTAAAATAAAATTATAGTTGATAATTTATTATCCACGGCAACACGTTTTAACAGCAATTATATAATGTGATGTATTTAGTACGATCTCAATACAAAGTAAATGTTTTTTATTGAAATGATGCCATCTGTTGTACAAGTATTGATGTATTTGTATATTTTTCTTATTTTTCAGTTAAGTTAATCTGATTAAATTGGATATTATTGATATTGAGTAAAGAATTTATTTTCTGTTCCGATGATTTTTATTTTGTGTTTTCTGTGTAACCATAATAAATAAATAAGTGTCAAAGGAAAAAAATCTAAAAGGAACTTCACAAAAAATTTGAGGCATTGGGTCTTTAACGCCGTGCTGCGTTTAACAGATGAAAATAAATGAATAATTCGAAATAATCATTCAAAAATGAAAATGAATTAATCATTTGAAATAATCATTCAAAAATGAAAATAAATTAATCATTCTCCCATGTGGGAATCGATCCTACAGCCGTTACAGTCTAACGCACATCGCCAAGACCGCTTAAAAATGAACCTTGAGTTTCAACTATTTCATAGTATTATACATGTTCATATACATAGTGAAGCTTAATCAACATTAACCTAATTTTCACATCTTAATTCTTCAAACGACAATAAACAAAATTTATTTGAAATATTTAAAAAAAAAGATAAAGTACTTAGTATTCCATAGATACACTGTGTGGTGGTGTGCCATACAAGTCAAGTTACATCCCAGTGGCTGAAAAGTTTTTTTTATAGAAAAAGACAAACGAGCGTACGGGTCACCTGATGGTAAGTGATCACCGCCGCCCACGACCCCGTGTAACACCAGAGGAGCTACAAGGGCGTTGCCGGCCTTTAAGTTGGAAATATACGTTTTTTTAAGGGATTCAAGTCGTATCAACCTAGAAACTCTGCCGCACGTAGGCTATTCCACAGTTACGTGGCGCGTGGAAGGGAGGAGATCCTTTGAAACTGCGCCGTATTGGAGTACCACGTATCCAGATGATATGTGCTGATGACCTCCAGTATCTTTAAGGTTAACTTGGCCTTGCTTTTCAGATGATCGCGATACTGGCAGTCACTCGAAACGCTAAGTGCTGACTGAAACCCAATGTGCTGTTACACAAATGCGGTCATCTCTTCTGTGGAGCTCCTTTCTCTAACGACACCAAATTCTCATACGATATAGGAATAGAATTATTATCATGTGCGTAGGAATGGAAGGGTGAGAGCGATGAACCCATTTCAGAATTTTAATAAAAAATATTAATTTGCTTCAACTCAAATAAAGCAACATTGCATCGTTAAACAAACTGTAGACATATTTCTGTAGAATTTAACTATACATTATGAATTTTAGAGTATAAAATGTCATATATAGGATAAGAGACGGTTCGTACGTACGAAATATATTTCAAGTTTTGATCAATCATAATGTCTTGACACGTGCACATTTTCTGCTGTAGCTATTCTTTTTAATTGCCATACATCGAGAAATCAATCAATCAATTCTTTTTAATATTTAGCGTTCTTATTTATGAAATCTGCAATAATTACTAGAATTGGAACAATATCTTCCAAGAGAATACTTCTCAAATTTAAAAAATAATGGTGTTTTTAATTAATTTCTTTAAGCATAATGTAGATTCACTCCAGCTTTTTTGGTAATCTATATATATAAAAGAACTTGTCCTCACTGACTGAGGTTAGACGCACGCACAGCCGTAACCGCTGTGCGTAGAAACGTGAAATTTGAACAGATGTTTACTTTCGTAATCTGGACATCCACTAAGAAGGGATTTTGAAAAATTTTAACCCTAAAGGGGTGAAATAGGGGTTGAAAGTTTGTATGGAAAAAAAATTAAATCGGCACCGATTTTTATAAAATTATTGATTCTGATTCTTACAAATATTTAATTGAACACGTGCTTCACCGTTTTTTAGAATTCTCCCCCTAAGAGTGCAAATAAGGGGTTGAAAGTTTGTATAGAAAAATCTTTAAAACGCCACCGATCGTTATAAAATTTAGAACTTAGACTCTTAAAAATATTTCATTGAACACATATTTCGTGGTTTATTTTAATTCATTCCCTAGGGGTGTAAATAAGGGATTGAATGTTTATATGGAAAAATCTTTAAATCGCCACTGATTTTCATAAAATTTGAATTGAGACTCTTAAAAATTTTTCATTGAACACGTGTTTCATGGTTTTTTAGAATTCACCCCTAAGCAATACGCAGGCGAAGCTGCGCGCGTCCGCTAGTATACATATAAAGAAAATTACACTTACGCTGATTATTATGAAATTACATAAGTTGTTTTCAATTAACTTTTTTTTCTACTTGAAATAACAATTTTTATTTTGCTTTTAACAATTTACAAATTTGAACGTTAATGTAGTCTTTTGGTAATGGTGTTTTTGAACTTAATTACCGCTGTCAATAGATCAAGCCGTAATGTCAGATCCTTCTAGTTGGTCCCTAAAATGTCACAACTGGTAGTATTCTACCAATCGCTTATTTTGATAAACTATAGTAAATAAATGTCTTTTCATTATGGAGAGGAAGGTATTTTTGCAGAATAATATATGTAGAGCTTGTCTGAACGATGCGTCGAGTTATAAATCATTACTGAACACAATGGACGCGGACAATCGCACTGTTTTGGAAGTTCTTTCCTTCATAACTAATATTAATATCTCTATGAAGGATAATCTCCCGAAGCAGATTTGCAACGATTGCTTTGTTACAATATGCAAGGCTGATGAATTTATAAAAATGTGTATTCAGTCAGAAAACTTATTAGAAAATGAATTATTCAACTCTACTATAGAGTCAGGTAAAACTGAAAAACTATTTTACGCAACTTTTGATATAGCAGAATCCTCTGGAGAAGATCAAAAACCTAACTATCTGAACTATTCAAATAAGTTCGATAGTTTAAATGTTATTAAAGAGGAGGATGATGAGTTTCTTCAAGAAGACATGAAAAATTTAGCCGAAAATATTGTTTTACAAAATAATGAATTACATGACACGAGTAGTACAGATAGTGCATGTACCGGTCAGTATGAATTAGAATCAAATTTAAAAGAATGCAAACATTTGTATGAGAAATATAACAATAGTATTGTTAAGAAAGAATTAACTGATACAACAAACCAAGAAATAAATCGAAAGTCTTTATTGACTTGTCCAGTTTGTGATGAAGTGTTTGAATTTTGCACATTATATGCACTCCATTTGAAAACTCATAAGAAAAAACCTAAAGTTAAACATAAAAAACCGAAAAAGACAACTAACATCACAATTCCGTTGTCATGTATAGAGTGCAATGAACATTTTCCAGATATGACTTTCTTGAAAACACATTTATGTAATCACAATGACATTAAAAAACAAGAAGAAATAACTAAACTTCAGTGTTCAATGTGTATGCGCCATTTTGATCGAAAAATATCATTAATAGCTCATATGAAAAAACATAAGGAGAAGGCTAAGACAAAATTTTTATGTAAAGCTTGTAAACGAGAGTTTCAACATCAGGCACATTTAGATAATCATATAGTCTTAATTCATTCTAAAGAAAAAGGTAATTATTTTAACAAAAAATAATAATGTTTTCACTTACTCAATTTGTTGTGGCATAGCAGAACAGTGTTAGATTGTAAATACACTGGTTGTGGGTTCAATTCCTCTAAATCAAGTATTTTTCGGTTTTTCTCATTTTGATAATATAACAAAGTGCATTGTTAAGGTCTGCACTCAACACACATATATATATTTTTAAGTGCAATGTCTAAATGTAAACGAGAAGGTTGTACATTCAATTCCTATTTGGGAACCATTTTCATTTCCCCATCCTAGTGAAATAAAATACAGTATTGCAGTCCACGACTCAACCCAATATCTTATATTCAAGCAGAAAGTGCACAATATTAACATTACATTCTCTGCATACTAATATATATTTTTTTATTTGTTTCCCACTTTTTTTAAATAGGATTTACATGTGACAAGTGTAACAAAAGTTTCTCATCTCAAGACTGCCTCGACCTCCACTTGGAGGGTCACAAATTGGACAAAAAACACCAGTGCAACATCTGCAATAAGAGTTTTTCTATGATATCGACTTTAAATGAACACATGAGGACTCATACTGGTGAAAAACCTTTTCTATGCTCCATCTGTGGAAAAGGCTTCAGTCAGAAAAATAACTTAACCCAACATGTCAGGCGGCATCAGGGGTTAAAGCCCTTCAAATGTGAACATTGTGATAGAAGGTAATATATATTTTTTTATTATTATGTTAAACTTCAGCTTTTTTATGTGTATCCTGCATATATGAGGTTAGGCAGATAGAATCTATAGTCTATACATTTAGGCATGAGAAAAAATGTAAACAAAGACTGACTGTTTCTCAAACTTTTATGCAATTTTTAATTTTATCCAGGTTACTCATGTTTTAAAGTATGAAAGATTTAATATGACAAAATAATTAGTAAACCACTCTAAACTTAACAAAACGAGAAACATATTGAAATTTATTTTAATACTTTGTTATTATGTAATAAAAAATAAAAGTTGTTTTCATAATTGAAAATATAATTATAAAAACATTTAATTGATTATATTAAGTGTTGTGTGTTATATTAACTCCAGAATTAAACGGGGAACGGATGTGTCTTAATTGGAACAAAGTGTTTTAATTCTAGGTTCCCAGGTTTCTTCTGCCTACCCTGCTATGAACGGGATACAGTGTGAAGCTAAAAAAATAAATTTTCTCAGATTTATGTGTTCAATCAAGCAAACTCTTCAGCTATATAATACTAGTATAGAATATCAGATACAAAGTTATTTTTACGCGAAAAGCAGCTTAAATGTAAAAACTGACGATTTTTGGTCCAATTCCCATATGCTATATTACATCACGATATCGTCGTTGCGATGTAACCCAAGTAATGTGTAATTACGATCAAAAGTTAGTTATTACCATTAGAGCACAAATCCCGCCGCCCTACAATAACAGAGTGGTGTTATAAGTTTGGCGTGTCTGTCTGTCTGTATGTGGGCATCATAACTACTAAACGGGTGAACAGATTTTGATTTTTTTTTTTGAAAAGCGACTTTACCGAGTGTTCTTAGCCATAATTCAAGAGAATATATTCAGCTCTTAGAAGATTATCGCTCTTTTCTAGTTGTTCGTTTACTTTTTAAAGGAAAGCTGTAAATTATTTAATATTTCGTATAAATTTCCAGATTCGTGTCAAAAGGGGAGCTGGAATCGCACAACAGAAAACACAGCGGGGCCCACCCGTTCGTTTGCGATGAATGCGGCAGCGGCTTCACGACGTCTAGCTCTCTGACGAAGCACAGGCGAATACACAGCGGAGAGAGACCCTACGCCTGCGATCTTTGCCATATGAAGTTTGCCGTGCTGGGCACCCTGAAGAACCACAGGCGGACCCATACAGGGGAAAAACCGTACCAGTGTTCCCATTGTGATAAGGCCTTTATACAAAAGACTGATCTAGTCTCCCACATAAGGTGTCATACTGGCGAGAGGCCGTACACGTGCGCGTGTTGCGGACAAGGTTTCAGGAAGGCATCAGCCTTGAAGGTGCATTTGCGGACTCATGGCAAGGAAGCGGTAGTCATGTGACTTACCGACACTGAATACTGAGTGAGGCCAGTCGTGGCGAAGGCTCACAAGCGTGCGACTGTAAACGGAACTGATTTCGTGTTCACTTCCTACTCGAGGAAATATTTTTTTTAATATTGTCATTTCCTACAGTTCCCATTAAGATGCTTTCCCTACTTCCCGCTGAAAATATGTTACTCATAAATAAACAGATTTTTACAGCTTCACTCTGTATCCCGCACACAGCAGGGTACGCAGAGTAAATCTACTGTTTAAACACACTTTTCGCCAAATTCTGGGACCACTTCGCCGCCTCGACACAAGAGCGAAGAAATGAAAATATAAAGTTAAATATGTCCCTTCCTCGTGTGAGGAATTGAAACCCACAACAGTTTACAGTCACACTTTGTGCCCCAGCGCCACGACTGGCCTCATGTGAACATGATTTTAAGTTAATATTTTAAGTTTCGTATTGTAAAATATTATTAATATGTGCGACTTTTATATTTGTTTTATTTGATTGTCCTCTTTTTTGTAAAAATGTAATTGTTTAAATTACTCTTATAATTCAAGTGTTAATGCCAAAAATATTTTGAGAAATCCAGAATAATTGTACATTTTTAAGTATCTCGCATATAGAAGCGTGGGTACAGGGAATTTTGAATAGCCTATTTAAATAAAAGGATTAGTAATAAAGGATAGTTTTAAGCAATTTTTTACTTTCGATACTTAAGTAGTACTGCCTAGGGACCGTCGAAAAGAAAACATTATTTTATTGGCCATTGCCTTGTTATAATAAAAGATGTGTTTAAAGTGTCATACAATTTTCTTTAAAAGGTATTTAGGTATAAAAGAAAAACAAAGTAATTATCTTAACAATTTATTAAAAAAACAAGAAAAATCTATTAATAACAGTGATTCATATCAAAAGACGACTTTCAATTTAAAACTAACTAACTATAAAAAATCAGCTTGACGCTGTAAATAGTTTGAAACTATTTCGCTAAATATAAAATATATAAAAATTTGTAATATATTATTTTATTTATTAATATATTATTTAATTTTTTTTTATTTATTTATTTCTATTTAAATATTTTTTACGTATGTTTTTTGTTTCAATTATATTTATATCTTCTTTAATAATAAATTTAGTTGACGTTCAGATTAAACATTATACAACGATAATAAAAAGTATTGACATCCTTATTATATAAATAATATTTACTCTGTCTACACGCTACATCCTAGACGAGTTAGAGCTTACGGTTACATAACAGTAGATAATTATTTTTATAATCAATTATCACTTAAAAATCTAGAAAATAAAAAATAAATCAACTAAGTAAATATTAAAAGTCTAGGCTAATATAGATGAAGATTATTATTACAAACATAATTATAACAAATTTATAGCATTATACAAGTTAGACAGTGATTCAATAGATGCTTATGATACTCTCATAGGCTAGATACAAAAATAAAAACAATCAATATATCTAAATAAATAAGGACCATATTTAATAATAATAAATGAAAAAGAAAAACCTTTAAACCAATGAATCACTACCTAGCAAAGTGCTTATAACTGTTAAACTGAACCACTGCAATAAACAAGGCTTCTGTAATTCAGGAGCTACGGCGCCACAAGCAGGTCAAATTATAATACCCCTCTTTATAGGTCGTAATTGAAATTTGTTTTTAACATTTTTTTGTTGCACCGCGGATATGTATCTGGATACGCAGAAGGAACCTAGTGTTAAGGCATTTCGATCCTCACGGCGCTCAACGCCGAACGAACGAACGAACACACGAACTGAAACGTGGTGACCGATAATATTGTTATCGTCTGTTGTCTCTTTATCTTTGACATATACTTACTTATAGCTTTCACAATATATAATTTAAAGATTAGGTTAATGTAAATGTTGATAATGCTATCTCAGTAAGATTTTTTTATCGACAGCTTGATTCATTCAAACAAAAAATAATAGCCGTTAATTGACAAATTTAATAGTGACCTAAATACTTTGGTTCTCCACATATAAGTAGATACTATGATTCTACATTTATCTAAGGTGTAAAGCACGAATACTTGTAAATTCTAAATAAAGCTCTTTTCCATTTCTCCAGTCAGGAAGAAAGGTTCAGCGTTCAGTTCTACTACTCCACAGAAGGCACGCAGTGTCTCGAAAGTTGGATAAAAAGTGGGTATGGGAGTGCCCCTCTGTTTGTCCAGATTCGCGAGAAAAAGTGTAAAGCTCAAAAAATAAGAAATTGTTAATTCTTACAATTCCATACACTTTTATGCAATTGGCAATGCAATTTAAACAAAATATCATCGCTTCAAGACAAAACGACGCGTTAATTAGAACCAATAGGCGTCCAACATTCGACAATTCGAAGATAGAGAGAGAAAGATTACAGAATATGCTCGCGTAAGGACATGTTGAGACAAGTCCAAACTTGTATTTGTTTGTGTAATGATTATTTTGACCCATACTTTAGCACAAATTGGTTAAAATTTTAGTTTTAACTCAATTGATCAATTATTTATTCGTAATTGGTTATTACTCAATAGTTTCGAATTACGAGAGTCGATTGTATTTACATTTCTAGGATTTTTTCTTACCATCCACATACTTGTCGCCATCTTTAGCCTTCTTATCTTTTTTTTCTTTAACGTAGAATGTGCAAATACGCAAAATGCGGCCGCTAGCCCTGACTACTATAAATAAACGTCCCTCAAGGACTGTTGAGTACATTTCAAAAACAATTTCTCGTCGAGAATGATTGACATTTTGTAACTCCGCATACTCTGGATCCAGTAGCTTAAGTGCAATTAATAATTTGCGGATCCAATCGAAGTATTGCTTAACAGTCCACTCTTCGCCTCGAACTTTTCGATGTTTCAAATAATGATATACTTTCGTGAAAATGCCAGAAAAATCTGGTTCCAAAGGACGGTTCGTATTGTCTTCAATGATTTCTTTTCGCACTTTTTCAATCAATTCCTTGATTTCGGTTACAATATTTTTGCGCTGCACAACTTTCTTCATACAGTCTGCGCGCTGCTCTGCCCATGGTTTTGTATTTCCGCTTACATCTTTGGCTATTTCGATGGAAAGTTCCTCTGTTATATATTTAGCGACGATTTCCATCATAGCAATGAAGTTTCCATATGCGACATCTCTCGCAAAAGAATCTGATTGGAATAGTCTAATTACAATTGACAAGATATCTTCTATAGGAATGTCCTGAGTTCTGAAATCATTTAAAATTCTTAAGAAATTCTCTTCATGTTTCTCAAAATTGTCAAAAAAAACTAATATTCTTTCACGTAACTCTGGTGAAGCGTTACAGCGATCCAAAACAGATTTTAATATCTTCATAAAGTCATTTAATTTTCCGTAATCTCGTGTTGTATCTTTTTTGTTGTTATTATTATTATTATTGTTGTTATTTCGTTGGGGCTGTTGAGATCCAGAACTTGAACGTTGCTGTGCAGAATTCGTCCCCTGGTGCGAAGTATTTCCAGAAGAACTTGAAGTTTTAGTACCTGGACTGTTGCTAGATGAAGTACTGGTATTAGAAACAGTTTTTTTAGCATTCTGACTTCTGACCTCTGTTATCTGTGGAGGTTTAATAGTTATAGTTACAGAATTCTTTTTTTGTTCGAAAGGATTGAAATTTATTGGTTGGCATCGAGAGCAATCGCAAGAATTTTCATTTCTGGATCTCTCATGGTCATTAAAGATGGATGGTAGTCTATCAAATTCTCTATAATCAGGTTGCAGATAGTTCAGTGATATACGATGCACTTGGAAATCATTATCAAATATTAAAGGCGATTCCCACATCCTCAAATCTCGCTGTTGGCATCGAAAGCAGTCGCAAGAATTTTCATTTCTGGATCTCTCTCGTAGATTGCACGAACCACACATGCATCTGTCATTAAAGATGGATGGTTGTCTATCAAATTCTCTATAATCAGGTTGCAAATAGTTCAGTGATGTACGTTGCACTTGAAAATCATTATCAAATATTAAAGGCGATTCCCACATCCTCAAATCTCTTCTCGCTTCTTGTTCCCTCTGTCTTCGTCTTTGCTTCATCTCCTCTTCTCTACTCCTCTGCCTATTCCGCCTCTCCCTCCACTCCATGTACTCCCTCTTTCTTTCCTCCCTTTCCCGCTCTTCCCTCTCCCGCTCCTCCCTCTCCCGCTCCTCCCTCTCCTCCCTTTCCTTTCTGTCTCGCTCTCTCCTCCTCCTTGCTTCTTTCTCTCTTGCTTTTCTGTTTTCTTCTTCACATCTTCTCCGTTGATTTTCTCTTTCGCACTTTGCTACGAAACCAACTAATGCACTTACAGCAATTACTCCTAAGACAACAGGTCCCGTTACTGGATCTACTCCCATGTTTCTATTCAGAAATTACTTGTCTGCTAAACCAATTTTTTTTTAACACAAAATAGTCACACAGTGTCTGTATCTGGTATTCTTACATGTGCAGAGATCACTAACGTTAAAAATAATCTAATGTGTGCCGCAGTGGTTGTAACTAGAAAAAGGAATTATTTATTTCAGTAGTAGTCATCAGTTGGCAGAACTTCTCTACTTATTTTCGTTTCCACCAAGTATGTGATGCTGGTAAATCTTCAGCTTCGTCTTCACGATCAGTATCCGGGTCTTCGGGATCCTTGCGTCCTTTCCACTTGGAGATCAGATCGTCTAGGATCTCAATAAGCTTATTTATATCCGAGAAATTTTCCGAGAATTTCTTTCCTTGAGTGGTAGTTGGGTAGTCACCAAAGTCGTCGATCAAAAATTGTAAAGCTGATCGTTTCCTCAATACTTCGGTCTCTAATCTGCGTCTGTATTTAATTGCAACTTGTTTTATGCTAATCTCGATGGATTTTAAAGAGTTTTGGAGCAACGACCCTATGACAGCTTTACTGTCGTTTGAGATTTCAGTTTTTTCAGTGCCCAAATCGTATATGAGATCCAAAACTCGGTCGGTTTGAGCGGAGGTAGCTATAATCTGTGCCCGAGTGTCGTACTTAGCAGTTTGCAGCCCTTGCAAGCGGTTAATCAGTTGTTCAACGTCTCCTGACATAGCATTTGATGAATGCTGCACGTTGTGCCTGAAACAAGACTCCTATTAGTCCTTTATTATTATATTGCAAGGGAGTTAAAGATTATATATATATAATATAATATAGTAATATAATAATATATTTTATTATCTATATTATATAAATACTTATATATAATATAGATAATAAAATGAGATAGATTAGTCATTAGCCGGCACGCAAATATCTAAATAATATGGTTAATCAAATAAAATCCTCCGTAGCCTATTTTACCTTTGCCGATATGTGCAAATAAACAAAGGTTTGGCAGCCCATCGGTAAATGATATACATATTTATAATGTTTAAGACTGTAAAAGGATATTTATGACGAGCCACTTATCAGTACAACTGCGTCACAAATTGATAAGGAAGAAGCACTCGGTATGTACTTATTCCTTGTATATTCACTGGCTACTGCGCAGTAGCAGACATCGTATGACAATAATCAGTATGAGTCATCCTGTGCATTCATTTACTAAGTTCATTCTGTGGTACGTACCAGAGTACCACAACTAAGTAATACTTCATTAAAATGTTTTTAAGCGTCACGCTGTATCCCGCATATAGGAGGGAGACAAAGGGATCATTGTCTTAGGGGACTCCGTTCCATTTTCCACCCAATTTTCGAGAACCCACTGCGTGTTGTAACCAAAACGACGAAAAAAATTAATTCCCCCGAGTGGAGGTCGAACTCAAAACCGTCACGGTTAAAGTCAAACGCTGTGCCCTCATTTTCTCCCCTGTGGCCTGTCGTGGCGCAGGGCACTTACGGCGGTAAAAGCAACAGTTTGTGGACTCGATGCCCACTCGAGGAAATTAAAGATTTATTTTATTTTTTCTCGTTCTGCTAACGAGAGGCAAAGTGCCACGCAACACGCAAGGCTTACAGAATTTGGCAGAAAGTGGGGAACGGAAGTATCTTAATGGTAACAGAGTGTCGGAACACTGGACTCCCAAGTTCCCCCTGCATACCCTACTATGCAAAGCGTGAAAATAAAATTAAGAAAGATTTCTTTATTTTATTAAAAATAAAAATATTTCTTTTTTTTTCAATAACGTAATTTTCTACCTCTTACCTAAACTTTACTTGTTTTTTATTTATTTATTTTCATTAAACACTACAAACACGTACTACTATAAACTTTACTTAGCACTTAGGTATAAACTGTTTGTTATAAACATAAAAGTATATATTTATTTTGTTTAAATATAATAATACAAAAATGCACGTCCGTACCGACTGCACCTTCGGTACTGTACTGGCCAATAATGGCGCTGGCCAATGGTATAAGTATATAGTATTAGAAAACACTGTACTGCGATAAGAACGCACACTTGCAGTTAGTAACTTAGGCCTGTAAACTATAAATTCAATTGAAGCTGCTTTACGCTGTATCCCGCATATTGCAGGGTAGGTAAAGGAACAGTAATGATAAGACACTCCTTTCCCCCCTCACCAGGGATTGCGTGTTGAGCGGCGGAGCTCAACGCCGAGCCTTGGCGTATAAGTGGAGAAAGTGGACAAAGTTTAATTTTCAAATTTTGCCAAACGAAAAACAGTGGATCACGTTAGATGGAACCGTTTTCCCAAGGAACATCTTTCATCCACTTTAGAAGTTATTTAGATTTACTTATGTAAGTTGTTAAAAAGAATGCAAAGTATAACGATAAAAGGAAGAGAGAAACATCCAACTCGCCGCAAGAAAGGAAACAACAGACACTTACACTTCCATCATCAATGAATAGAAAAAATGCATTTGATATGATGCGAATGCGAAGCAATTCCTTTCCTACGAGCTTTACGAATAGTACAACTACAACGAAACAGTAGCAATTAAGCACCGACTATCGGTACAGTACAAAAAAAAAACTAAATTAAGATACATAAACCTATTCCCCCAAGACGACTGGTCCTCGTGGGGGAAAAAGACCGCGACCCTCTAAAACCAAGGAAACCAACATAAGATTTATACATAACTACTTTTAATGCATTAGAGGAGGCCTATGTCGGAAGACAAGCTGTTCATGAAAACCGAACATCTTTGTATAGAACTAATTATATACATAATTTAAATATATAGATAGTATATAAATATATAGATAGTAGTAATAGGATAGTACAATCGGTAAATAGATAAAAACATACCATATTGTAAAATGTTTAACAGCAATAAAGGCTTATTTTATTTTATTTTATTTATTTATTTATTATGTAAATTTTTACCTGCGTTACGTTTTAGGTATCATTTGTATTTTACATGCGTTTTATTTAATTTATCATATATGATCTTTTTTAGGTTTCCCTACAAAAGAAAAAAAACCCTTACAGGATCAGTTTGTCGTCTATCTGTCGGTCTGGTCTTCAGTCTCTCAATGAAGGCATTACTAATAAAATTTTTAAAAAATATGTTTTAATATTTTATGTTATACAATCTTCAATAGTAGTCTTTTTTATTGAATTCGAGTTCTTTGTGGAGAGAACCTTCAACAAGGTTTTGAGTCAGACCTGTTTCTAGCATAAAGCATGATAGTGACTGGCTTGGGAGGTTGGTATAGGGCTGTTTTTTTATGGAAACGACAATGCAAACTCGCATACGCGTACTTGAGGATATCACGACCACATGTAACACCGTAGAAGCTGCAGATTCATTCGGCCTGCAAATTGGAAATAGACGCGTATTTTGAAAGTACCTAAGTCGTATCGACCTGGAAACACTGCAGCAGGTGGGTAATTCCACAGCTGTGGCGCGAGGAAGAGAGTTCCTGCAAACGCGCACTGTCTATCAAGCTATATTGAAGCTAGTTTTTATAGAAGCCATTATAGATTCTGTGTGCGCATACTTTATGATACAGTGTGTCATCGTTTGAAGTAGAGTTAGGTTAGGTATTGCACAAGTATTGTTATACTTTCGTCAGCTTACTGTAAGGGTCTTCGCTGTTATCGGTAGTAGGTATTAATAGTAATTAATAATTACTAGTGCCTGCCCGCGGCACCGCTCGTCGCTTATTGTTAGGATTATAGCCAAATTATACATTACTACGTGAGAGGGCACATAGTGTAACCCCGCTAAATGCGAGAAAGCGTGACAGAGTTTTGTTTGAGTGAGAGTGAACAATTCGCGAAAGTTCACAAAGCCTACAATCAAACCAAAGTAAATCTTCCCAAAAAGACTTATCACAAGGCCTAGACAACACCAAACCTAGAGTTATTAAACAAAATGGACTCCTTTAGTTTACACACCTTCACTATTCACAAATCATGACAAAACTTTTTAAGGTGGGCTCGGGCCCTGCAATGCAACAAATGGATCATTTCATTTTTGCAATTGTATGAATTCTCCACTTTCAAAACTAACGCATTTTTGTGAAAGAGTTTATCAAAAATAAAATCAAATAAGCAAAAATAATAAAAAAAACCGGACGGGCCTTTTTATGATATTCAAGCTTAACTTAGCCGGAACCCTTTCATCTGATACCTCATTTGACCTAGCGGCTTTATTACCAAATTTTGCCCCCCTTTTAAAACTATTTTTTTATGGCTTAATCACAACTGTTTACTCTTTAGTACACATTTTTTAGGTTGTTCATCAATTTGTATTTTTTTTTTCAATTTGATCATACTGCCGCTGTAACAGTTACTTAACAAAGTGGGGTATCCGCCTACAAGAAGTAATCACTTCAATACACTAATATACAGAATTATTAAAAACCTCCATTGCTAAAAAAATTAACTCACAACTGAATTGTAGCCTATGTATTCTTTTGATATATCAGATATATTACAGTAAAGTTACATTTAAATCTGTTCAGTTCTTCCAAAAGTGGATCCATCAATCCTCTCAAACTTTCACATTTGTAATAATATTATATAAGCAGGAAATAGGCCATAAATAAATGAAATAACTCAATTTAAATATTAATACGTTTATAAAATAATCAATAAATATTTATTCACTTGGTCTGTGCCGCTGCGAGCTGTTTCTTGAGATCGAGCACTTTGTTCACTTCCGGCTGCCATACCGCCTTGTCCTTAGTCGAAGCTTTCAATTTTCTTACTTTATCGCCCTAGAATATTAAAAAAAATATACTCTATTAAAAAAACCGGACAAGCACAAGTCGGGATCGCTCACCGAGGGTTCCGTATAAAAATTGGAGGTCTCGAGCTTTTTTGAAATTCAGGCTTAGCTTAGCCAAAGCCCTTTATCAGATATATGTATCAGATGGATACCTCATTTAACCCATATTTTTTAGGATTAACCACAAATATATAGTTTTCAGATTTTTTCCTGAACTAGTACTACCTAGTAGATGCTAGCTGCCAAATTTTATAATTCTAGGTTAACCAGAAGTACCCTATTAATTTTGATTCCCTTTATAGTGTCGAAATATGCGTGTTTTGCTGTATAAATGGCCATATCTTTTTTTACATCTTTTTTTCCTATACGTTTTTTTTTCAGGAAATGATCGGACCATAGATAGGTAGCTAGGTATATGGTTTAAACTTCAACTCGATATCTCCAATCATTCCTGAGGTAAAAGCTCTCGACAGACAGACGGACGGACAACAAACTGTTCTTATAAGCGTTTCTTTTTTCCTTAAAAGGCACCAGGCAAAAGTAATGCCTCTCGAATTTCGTGGGACGGAAATGGAAGTGTCATAATGGGGAATGGGGTGCCAAGTTACGGGATACAGTGTGAAGGTTAAAAACAAATAAAATTACCTGTTCCGCAATCGCTTTTTCTAAACTAGTAACACTGTCATCACTGGTAGCTCTGACGCTATTGGCACTACTGGCAACACTGGCCGCAGTGTTTGCCAATTGTTTCTTTAGCGCCAACAGTTTATCGACTTCCGGTTGCCATATTGTTTTGTCTTTCGTCGACGCCTTCAGTTGACGCACTTTATTGCCCTGTTATTAAAACAGTTAATATTAGAATTAAGAATTCAGTAGTATATAAATAGTATGTAAATGAGTAAGTGGTAGCTTAGTAGAGAACTTAACGCCGCGCTTTGCTTTCAATATAAACTGATGACGACACACAAAGACGTCGTGTAAACAAGGCGGTTACAAGTTTGATTTCCACTCAGGGGAATGATTTACTCCCACTTCCTCACTCATAAAGTATATAAACAAAAAGTAAAATATAATATAACTAATAACCTTAAAATTACATATTATATACTACTTAAATATTGGTTATATTAAAATATATATATATTTATATATATATTACAATTTCTTATAAATACATAAAAATAAAATCAAAAATACAACTATATACGAATCTAAGACTATATATATTACTTGTTCTGTAATGGCTTTCTCCAGAGTTTGGACGTCGTTTCCGGTGACGTCACTCGCGTTTTGTTGTGCTGCTGTCAATTGTTTTTTTAGGGCCAGCAGTTTATCCACTTCCGGTTGCCATTTAGCTTTATCTTTCGTAGAGGCTTTCAGTTGTCTCACTTTATCGCCCTGGTAATCAAAAAATACAAACTTCATATTGCGTTTATTACTTACTTAAAATTCTTGAAAGGTGTGAAAATAATGAATGTGTAATGAAAGTGTGTGAACTGAATGTGAATAAAACAAAGGTTCTGGTTTTTGAAAGAGATGAAGAAAGGACGGAATGCAAGATCAATGTAAATAGTAAGATATTAGAACAAGTGAATGAAGTTGTGTATTGGGGAAGAATGCTCAGCAGAGATAGAAGATACGAGATGGACGTGGAAAGTGTATTGCTGCCGGTAACGTTCCTCCATTATCTTTGATGCTGTGTTTTCGAAAGTCATCTTTGATACTGTTTTTTGGCATTCGTTCATCACTCATCCGTTCGACGTGCCCAAACCAGCTGAGCACGTTCTTCTTCATTCTCACCGTGACATCCTCGCTAGTACCTGCCATTCTGTGTATCGCTTCATTGCGGATTCGATCAGCTAAGCTGACTCCACATATCCTACTACGAAGAGATCGCATCTCCACGACATTCATCTTTCTTTCATTCTTCTTCTGCAATACCCACGTTTCGCTGTCGTATAACAGTGTCGGTACCAAAACTGCATTATCGGCCAAACGCGTAGCTGTGCTGACTTACTAACCCAGTAACAGGGTTAACGGAGCCTTAGCTGCATTGATGAGAAAACGGCGGAAAGACGGCGAAAAGTCAAAATAAAAATAATATACTACCTGTGCCGTAATGGCCGCTTCCAATTCTGATACAGTGGCCGGCGCTTTCGCCCCATTCTCCTGTAAATTATCAATTATAATAATTTAGTTAAAATTATTTATTATTATAAAATATGTGTATCTTGACACAATATTCGTAGATTCAAAGCATAATGAGGGGAAATGAGATATATTTTATTTCACGCTGTATCCCGCATATAACAATGTCGGCAGTCTAGTGTATATTTAGTTATTCTTGTATACTTAGACAATGCCCAATTTTTGAGACTACACATATGTGTTGATTGGCGGAACATAACGCCATTTGTCTTGTAGTACTTTCAAACGCGTTTTCCTCCAAAAAATCTGATCCTGCGGGATTTACGAGCAATTACGGCATAAAAAGAAGCCTCCAGTTTGCTCTACAGCCTTCTCTTTTTTTTCAATAAAAATTATTTATAGATAACCATATGCAAAACTTATCTACATAGATAACACATGAAGCGAAACCTTTGTACCCCTTATACGAAAAGGAACATGAAACCTGCCCCAGTTATAGTTTATATAGAAAAGTAGTCCGTGCAGAATGCTAACATTTAAAAGAAAGAAAAAAAGCATAAAACATATCAAATTAATAAAACAAACGCAACAGAAGCTACCACGTTTGACAATACACACATATGTATAAACTGACATTCAATTGACTCACTCTAATTTCCCTCTCTTTTTGACTTCCGGCGTATTTGGCGCGAAGTTGTTCAAGCGTTTCCGGTTCCAATTTGGCGAAGAGCGGTTCCGGTTTGCCGATCACGTGGCCGGACGGTAGGTATTGTATTAGCGATGGGTTCCTGAAATTTTTAAATCAAATTGTTAATATTTAAACTTAACTCAGCTTCACGCTGTATCCCTGGCGGGGTAGTCAGGGCGAACGGGGCGCCAAAAGCTACGGTCTTTACTTACCTCTTTCGTCTCGTCCATTGTTATCAACCTCTTCATACATGTCCTTCGGGGGTACGCCCCACGTAATGGCCCAAGAATTCGGCGGTGCGTGAGGAGCAAAGCGTTTTTATACATATATCTTATCCTGCTATAGGCGGGTTAAGGCGTGATGGTGAAAAAAAAATTATGTGCATATCGAAAGAGAAAAAGTATAAACTGAGTTTTAATATAATAATTATTTATATAATAATATAAATGTAATATAATTTATTATTTTACAAAAATGTGACCATAAAAGTCCAATCTACAATTGGATGCAATATCTTGTTTTTAGTTTATAGATTCAACGATGAGTTGTGACTGCCCAAATGTCAGGCTTTCATAACTTATGCGCATTGTAAACTCTCGCGATTAGGAAAAAAATAATCAACCGTGAGAAAATCGTAAAATTAAATCTACGCTACCACCTATACATAATGTGAAATACTTTTATCCATGTAGCTCTATATATAACTTACGTAGGGTTTATCCTTAACTCCGCAGGTGACAGGTTTAATTGCGCTTGAAGTTTTCTGGCTGTATTAGGCATGTAGGGCGCTAGTAAAGCACAGAGGAGGGCTACTATCTGACAGCAGAGTCCTATGGCCGTTGCACCTTTAATTCTGTAAGGAAAAATATACGAAAATTAGAATTTTTAGAGACATTGCATGTTGAGTTTCGGAGCTCAACGCTGCGATTTGTCTTATTACAAGAGCGACGAAATGCAAATATTAGATAATTCTTTCCCTTGAGTCGGAATCGGGCCCGTTACCCTCGCGTTTACAATCACACGTACGCTTACATTCCTGCGCCGTGACGGCCTAGAATTCAAATCGATACTTAATATTATAAAATATAAATTTAAAAAAAAAATCTGCATTACTCAGCAGGGTAGGCAGAGGGAACCTATCGTTAAGACACTCCGTTCCCCACTTTCCACCGAATTCTAGAGGCATTGCGTGTTAAATGGGGTAACTCAACACTCACCTTTAGGCCGTCGTGGCGCTGCGGTACAAGGGTGTGACTGTAACACGACGGTTGTGGGTTTGATCCCCACTCGAGGAAGTGAAATAGTTATTTACGTTTGCCTCTGGTGTCGAGGCAAAGCGCGGCGTTGAGTTCTGTCACTCAACACGCAATGCCTCCAGAATTAGGCAGAAAGTGGGGAACGAGGTGTATTACAAATAAGTTCCCTCTTTCTACCCCGCTGTGTGCGGGATACAGCGTGAAGCTGATTCAGTACCCCATCATACTTGTTAGTATAAATCTAGACATTCTAGAGTCAAGACGGCGCGCGACGTTAAGCTCCACTCCTCACCTGTCTGCGTCGCCGGCCTTCAGCAGCGCCCAGGGTTGCGTGGATTGCATGTGCTGGTTGCCGAGACGTGACACGCAGAGCACGTGGCGCAGGGCGTCGCGCAACCTGCCCTTTTCCATTTGTTGGGCGTACGCTAGATAAAATATAATTATTATAACCTATCAAGATTAGTAATAATTTTGTAGAATTTTTTTTTAAGAAAATCTCTTATGGTACATATTATGTTACGTTCGCACACAGCCAGGGATTCGCTGACCAAGTCTTCCCACAATATTTCCCACACTCAGCATAGAAACCTTAGAATTTTAATAATCTATTATATGAATCCTCGCATCATTACACCCATTGTTTTAATTAACATTAGAATTAAATGTAATAAATAAAATCATTTTTGTTTGAGCAACTTTGAGCAAGTCTCACTATCTAGAATATCTAATTGTAAGTTACTTTTAATAAAGTATTTTAATTAAATCAGGTTTTATTTATAGTTATTATTTACATCACTTAAATTTAATTTTATATGTATACGTATGTATGTATTAATTGACTTTCATTGTTGATGCCAGTTGTGGTGAAGAGGCAGAAGATTGTAAACGCGACCAGTTGTATGTTCGATTCCTATGAAGAAATTAAATATTGAATATTTTCTTCGCTCTGGAGACAAGACAAAGGCGATGTTGAGTTCCACCACTTAACACACCCTGCTACATGCGGGATACGGAAAATTAAGAAAAAAAACCAAGATATCCTGCCAAATCTTACCTACAACTTCTCTATTAACCAAAGCGACCAGTTCGTAGTCGTCCTTCGTCATGTTGATTTCAGGAACTACTCCTTTGAAGGTATTCGCGCAAAAACTCAACGACCGATGGCAGAAATTGCCCAGATTATTTAATAGTTCCGAGTTATTTCTGGAAATAGTCAAAAAAATATATTATTTATTATATTACTTGTTAGGAGGATATGGATAAGATACCCTAAGATCGACGAGTTTTGGCAGCCCTGAAATTAGGCATTGTGCGGATTGTTCACTCGCGCTCGGAAAAAAATATCAAAAGTAAGAGAAAATCATAAAACCAAATCTGCGCAACAATCTACAGTTTACTTTAGAGATGACTTCGGCAACAGTACTGTGTTTAATAAAAATTTGTTAAGAATTTTATCTATATTTTATCATTACGATTTTTATATGGATGACATGAAACTAAGAATACAATAGCCTAACACTACATTCAAGACACTGAACTCAGTTTTCCGCCTGAATTAGTGACTCTCAACGCCACATTCTGGATTAGCGGAAACAGATATTGAAAATCTTTAATATAATCATCCCTCCAAGAAAGATCCATCCAATAATCATTACATTTATCGCTAATTAGCCTAGGCGCAATGGCATAGAATTTGTCTGAAAACACGAAGTTTCTATTCCACTAGGGCATTGACACTATTAATTATTTTATATTTACAATACCTCGCTCTCAAGACAAAGCACGACGTTGATTTACGTCACTTAACACACAATATCTCTCTTTGGCGATACATTCGGACCGGAGTGTTACCACTAAGTTCCTAATAACTAACCTAGTGCCAAGTTCAGACCAACTGAAGCTGGAATCTGAAGATTCAGGTCTAACACTGGCCAAGTAGAACCTCCACACGTCCGAGGGTATGCCGGTCTCTTGGGCGTCCGTACCAAACACACCAACGCCACGGGATTTGGAGAATTTACCTTCTTCGTAGTTTAGGTATTCTGAAATTTTTTTTGCTTTACTCTGATTGCCGCTCATAACAGGATAGGCGCCTATTTTAAAAATACTCCGTTTACCAATTTCCGTCGAATTTTCAACTATTGCCGCACTTTAGTAGAGAAAAAAAACTAAGAGCAAAGTGTTCTAACACTAGATTCTTTCAGCCTACCCTTCTATATACATGAGATGAGACCGCGTGATTAAGTGAATAAAATATAATTTTAAAAGCATATAACGCTGTTATTTTTTTTTAAGTAAATATTCTTCTTTGTATCGAGGGACTATATATTTGATATTAACTTTAGTTAGTTACCACGACAGTTAATTCACAAGAATAATTTTGACAGATGGTTAGCAAAATAAAGGGTTCGGTTTATTTATTTTGAGATAAGGAACCCTAAAAGATAGATAAATAATTATGACAGCATATCTAACCAGTTGCGTACACGTGGTCAACCAGCACGTGGCCCTCATTCACGCCGATCACGGTCGCCGGAAACATTATTACGTGGAACGGAACATTGTCTTTCGCCATGAATTGGTATAGTTTTACCTGTAATTGCAAACATTATGGAATGATATCTTTGATTTCTGTTACATTGTAATCAGATTAGGTATAAATAATATTTTTTGTTGAAGAAAATATCAACTATAAAAACCAACTACAACATGGGGCAATATTTGGGAAACGTTAGACGAGTGTTAGACACTAGGTTAAGACTCGGGATGTATGTATGTAGCTCATTCAGTTAAAAAGCATTATCAAAAATAAAACCAATCAAAATTTAAAAAATCAACCCATTCAAAAAACATTTGCGTGTTTAAACGTAAAAAGAATTGACATAATCGTCAAAAATTCTATTTAAAATAAGAAGTTAAACGGTGCATTTCTTGATCGTCAAATAATTTACCATCGGTTCTCAAAAGTTACTGCCTCATACCTAAGAAAAACTAGCGCAAGAAACGATGCGGGTTTTTATTTTAGAAAACACACAGAAAACGTCTCACGTTTCTATCGTAGGATACAAAATGTCATTCAGCCTTTCTACATAATTGTATGTATGTACCACCCATAATAACTCACGTCGTAATCCTTGTTCTTTTTCCACCATTTCTCGTAGTCTTTAGTGGCAGCTTGTGTTATACTCATGTAACCAATAGGCGCGTCGAACCACACGTAGAACACCTAAAAGTTAAAAAAATCTAAATGAAATCAGCTTCACGTTGTATCTCGCATGCAGCAGAGGGTAGGTAGACGGACGGAAACTAGTGTTAAGACACTCCATTCCCGACTTCCCGCCGAATTTTAAATTCGGCGGAAGGTCAGGGATAATGAAGTGCCCTAATAGGTTTTATCCCTGTCCACCCTGCTATGCCGCATCCCTGTGCGGGATAAAGCGTAAAGCTAAAACAGTCTATTTGTTTTCAATAATTTATAATATATATTCATGATATGTTTTAGTAAAACATGTTGTTATTTTTAAAGAACATTCACTTAAGCTCGAAATTAGGAGAGTAGGCAGAGAAAGCTTTGTGTCAAGGCACCCCTTTTATGCGGGACACAGTGTCTGACTGTAAACACGATGCGACGGTTGCAAGTTCAATTTCCAATGGTTAAAAAATAATTATTTTAACATAATATATACTTCCTTTCCTGTAAATAAAATAAAATTATTTAAAAAGGAATAATTAGGTTTACCTTATGCGCGTACTGTTCCAACGGCACGGGCACGCCCCACTTGAGGTCACGAGTGACGGCGCGCGCGCGCAACGCCTCCCGCAGCCACGAACGCGCCACCGCTCGCGCCGGCGCCGACCATCCGCCCTCCGCCGCGCGCGCCCACGACCGAAGTGACGGCTCTAGCTGTGGACCGGTTTGAATTTCGAATTGAATTTTGGAACACAATTTGAAATTAAAATTCGATTTGAGAGAGACAATTTGTTCATAGTGCTAGAGTTCAATACTAACTGGATTGATCTGCATTTGAAATTGGAATTCGGTTTTTATTATTTATAGTATTTTTGGTTATATTTAAATTATTTTATTAAAATATGAAATATTTATAACATTCCATTCCCTAACCCTATCCCACAATACTCAGGATAGAACGTGAAACTAAAAAAAAACCAACTAACCTGCCCCAGTTCAATGAACAGTTGAACACTAGGTCTAACGCAGGGTTTAAATCCGCAGACTTTACATTTAGGTTGTATTAGTTCGACCGCGTTGACCAGTTTCCCGCATTTGTCGCATTGGTCACCTCTGGCACCGTCGTAAAGACACCCCGGGTGAGGACACGTGCCTTCCACAAATCTGGGGAAATTTAATAAAAAAAGTATATTTTTCCCGGCCATATTATTATTAAGACCAGTCGGTTTACAGTCACATCAAAAAGCGGCGTTGAGTGCCGTGCACGCAACGCCTCCAGATTTCGGCGGAAAGTGGGGAACGGATTGTCTTAACACTAAGTCCTCTACCCTGCTGTGGGCGTAAAGTTGATTAAAAAATATATATTATTATTATTAACGCATCGCAGCGTAGGGACTAGGGGCACAAACATGTAAAGGCAACAACGACAGACTGAGGGTTCTATTCCCACGCAAGGATATCAAATATTTCATATTTTCAAAGAATGGTATTGAGTTCCACCACTCAGGCCTCCAGATTAATGGGAATGGAGTGTTTAACATTAGGTTAACATTAGGAAAACAGGTACCCTCTGTCTACCCTGCTATGTGCGGGATACAGCGTGAAGCCAAAAAACATATACAAAACAAACTCACCTATCAGCCAGAAATCGATCGCATTTCTCACAAAACAATTGATCAACTGATTGTTCACTGACGAAGCCGTTATCGCGCAACTTTAGAAACATTTTCTGCGCTATTCTGAAATTAAATAGAAATGAAATTACAACAAAATATTTTTTTCGTTTTCTGATGATAATAATTGCAATGCATTCGGTATTTTTTTTAAATTCAATTTAATACAACAATTTCGTTATAAACTATTAAAATTAACATTTTTACTATGCTAAAAAAAATTGATTATTATAACATTACAACATTCACAGGTTAAGAATTTCTTTTTTAGAAAAGATACAAAAATCCAAGGGTCTGAATGTTCAAATGTTGTCAGAACTAATACACAAAAAAAAATATCCGAAATGAGTATAAAAAACCCACTCAGTCTGTTCGTTGGTACTGGTACGTCCAAAGTAGTCGAAGCCGATATCGAACCAGCGATACACCGCGTTGTGTATCTCGAAGTACTTGTCGCAGATTTGTTTTGGAGTTACGCCTTCTTCTAACGCCTGAAAATGTGACAGACAAACATACATGTAATATTTTTGTTTAGGTTTAACTGTAGTTGCGATGGTTGCGAGTTCATTTCCCAGTCGCAGGAAGTGATTATTTCATTTCACATTTCACACTGTCTCCCGTATATAGCAGGGTAGGCAGAAGGAACAAAGTGTTAAGATTATTGTTCTCCACGCACAGCCCGTCTCGAGCCATTGCATAAAACAATTATTTCCCCCCTAGTGGGAATCCAACCCACAACCATTTACACTCAGATGGATATTATGATAATTATTATATAAATACTCACTTTTGTTTCGGTCGCAGTACCATACTCGTCGGTTCCACAGATAAATAACGTATTGTAGTCACATATTCGACAATATCTAAAAAAATAAGGAAAATATGAGGTACAGGTAATCATGTTAAAGAACATTATAGTACTAGGCTAATTGTATATTTTAATCTTTGGCGGAATTCTTCATCGCGCTTTGTTTCGTTACCAGTGCGAGGAATAAAAATATTAAATATTTCATTTCCTCGAGTGGGAAGTGGCTCCTGAGCCAAAACTGGCTTCAATCATTTATAATAAATACAAACTATATTTAGTCTAAGATGGAATATATGAAAAAAATAAAAATTATAACAAACATAATGGAAAAATAACAAAATATTAATAATCGTATATTCAAAGCCAGTTAAATTTCGAAAGAAATACTAATTATTAATAATAAAAAAGTATACTACTATGAATGAGACGTGACCGCAATGAACTTAGATGTAGATGGAAAACTTGAAGGCGGTCACAATTTGTCAACCGTACTGTATTTACCTTGCAAATATATCAGCTGAGAGAACACATCCTATAATATTTCCTAAGTGCGGCACATTGTTGACGTACGGCAAAGCCGATGTTATTAATATATTTTTCTTGCCTTTAATTGGTAAGCTGAAAATAAATACAAGGTATGATAATAATGTTTTACAAAAAAACCCAACTCTACAGTAAATTGTGAAAATTTATAACTTATATGATTTTCTTATGGATAACATACAAGACCTGGACCAAATAAAATGGGACTACAAGGAAAGCACCAGCTTTCAAATAGAAAAAGAATCATCAATCTGAGGCACCAAACATAAAAAAATACAGTGGAATTTATAACCTCCTCCTTTTACAGAAGTCGGTTAAAATACAATGGAAATCTCTACATAACGACACTAGAATTAAATCCACGTCTAAAGCGTCGTCCATACTACGACACACTCTATGTAGTCACAATTATTTCTATAACGACATCATAACGCTATTATTCATTTATACTTGATTATTTTTTTCAAACAATTCTCGAAATATTGTATGCTAGAAGGCGGCGCCATCTTTTTAATAGAATATCAATTATGAATTCCCCCGAATGTAAATCGAACCCAGAACCTTCGGTTTTATAGTCAGATGATTTGACTGTGTGAAACGACGTTTTATTGCCAATATTAAACATCTATTATTAAAATAATAAACGTGAAAGGATTATGAGAACAAATATTTGTTCCACTTTCACGAAAAAAAACTACTAAACCGATTTAGATAAAACTTTATATAGCTCGTACGTCAGAATAACACAATTAATGTCAAAATGTTGTATAATTTAGCTACAATATAACAATAACTTTAATTGGGCCACTCACATATTTTTTTCCTGTTTAAGTGGTTCTTGTAAGTTTTTGACGCCATTTTCCCAATTCTCTTTGGCTAACTCTATTTCCTCCGCCGTTACAACCACTTCGGGAGATTCCTCAGGAGATCTAATATATTAAAGATATTTTTTTTAGCTTCATAGGAAGATACCTAGTGCTTCTACACTCCGTTCCACTTGCTGTCGCATTTTCAGATATTGCGTGGTAAGAGGCGGAGCTCTACGCCACTGATAATATTTAATAGTTCATTCTCCCTAGTGAGAATTGAACCCACAAATATCATGTTTGCAGTTACACGCTGTGCCACGACGACCTTAATTATTATTATTATTATTATAGACTAGAAAAAACAAATTATAGTCACAAATACATATAATATGTGTTAAAATTATGAACTCATTATAGAAGAAATAAAGTGTTACTTACAATTATGGGAAAAAAAACATCTTTTAATTATATAAAAAAAATGCATTTACTTTTTTAGAAAACGTATGAAGTTTTTAAATATAGCAGGATTTGAACCCGCACCTCTTGGTGTTTCTTAATTGTTGAATAACACTTTAAAAAGTTAAAAACCTACATATTTAATATAATTGTTAGTGATACTGCCTGTACGTGGAAAACTCGTCAGAAAATCTATTATTGCAGGCATTTATATTTTTGTCTGTCTGTATGTTTTTCTACTTGCTTGTACACGCTAATTTCAGAAACGCCAAAAGTTATTTATATGGCAAACTTTTAGTGTTTGTTTTATTGTATCGTAACCGATAAATAAAGAGGTATACAAGTAAAAAAACTCCCTATAGAGATGCTAAGGACAATATGATGATGATGATGATGACGTAAAAAAAATATACGTTCTCTCTAAATTATAATAACTAGGTAGTTATATTTATATATTGTTAAAAAATACTTGTAAATTTAACTCACCCTATTGGAGAAACTAAATTACTTAATTGCGGGGTTCCCAAAGCGGAGATGGGGGCGAATGGACTCTTGGCTGAACCATCCCATTGCTTGATAGCTTCCTAAAAAATTATTAGGGTTTATAAAAATATTTAACGTGTTATATCTTTTATACAAATAAATAAAATTGAATTGTCTGTGTTTGATTTCAAAGTAAATGTAAAACACATTTACTTATCAAGGGAATATAGTTATTAATATGGTACTAAAACATGAACAAAATTTTTGTCTGTCTGTCTTTCTGTTTGTCCGTACTAATCTGCGAAACAAATGAACCAATTTTTATGAAAATAACATTGAAAGGTGTGGAATACTTTTCATCCTGTAATTCTCGTAGGATGGAGAAAGGTAAAAACTATCACGTACCTACCGCCTTAATAAATATGAAATAACAAAACATGCTTCTATTAAATTAACAGAAACAAATAAAACTCTAAAATGTATTTAGTGCACAACAGTATAGATCATCATCATGAGTAAATACTCATTTCCATTCAAACGTAGACAAAGACGAAAGTAACAGCTAATAAGCAATAAACAAATAATAATCACTAACCTGTACAGCTTTCGCAGCATTAATTTCCTCAGCCCATCTCACGATATTGTTATATTGCGATATATATTCGGTTTTGAAATCGTTATTATAGTTCAGTGGATACAATGTACTCCATATTGATATATCTGCCGCTGTTATTTTATCCTAAAATTTATGTTTTTTTTATAAATATTTTCTTATTTAGTAAGTATTTATAACATTTTTAAAATGTTATTCCATATTTGACAGAGAAATATACCACTTAGGTACTAATGTCACAGCAGCTACAGATATAGCAGTTTTTTTTTTTTTACAGTAACCTAACTAACCTAACCTGCTCTCTGTACAATCTTATGTATTAATATACCAACAAGAAAAATATTTATTGAGGCCAGTCGTGTCGCAGGGGTACAAAGTGTGACTTGGTTCGATCCCCACTCGAAGAAATTAAATACTTATTTAAATTTATATTTCCATTTCTTCGCTCTGGTGGTTAAAGCAAAACGCGACGTTGAGTTCCGCCACTCAAAACGCAACGCCTCCAGAATTCGGCGAAAAATGGGAAACAAAGTGTCTTAACACTAGGTTCTCCCTGCCTACCCCGCTGTGTGCGTGATATAGCGTGAAGCTAAAAAATATTTATTTAGAAAACATATAAAATGTTATCGTAGCGGTAATTGAACCTTGTATAAGGTATTTGATACATTATCAAATACCTTTCTTTGTGTTATTAGTGTCGTTTTCTTTATACATAACATTAGTTAAGCAAGAAGAATAAAATTTTTATAAATATTTTTGCCAAAGAAGTATAATTTCTTATATACATACTTAAGTAAACATATACACAAACACACACACACACATACATGAACACACACATACACACTCAAACACACAATGTTGTTTTTTCTAAATACAATAGAAAGGAATACATAAAAATATGAAAACATTCTCTCACCCCTAGAACATATTTATGTTTTAACAGAACACCTTCAATCCACAGCAGTGCAGAGTTTAATGTCTGCTTGAGATCCGATGGTATGTTTTTACTTGTTAATACTGATGTCACTATAGGTAATAGACGGGTTGCTTCCCACTCTTGCATTTGCTGACTGTATATTATAAACAATAGTAGTATAAGCTGCAGCTTTGTTCTACTACTCAAAGTGAGAAACATATTGTGTCTTAACACTGGGTTCCTTCTGCCTACTTTCGTTTAAGCAGGTACAGTGTAAGGCAAAATAAACTAACTAGTTAGTTAGTACCATATGTAAACCAAGAGTTGTGGGTTTGATTCCCACTTGAAGAAATAACATATTTAATATATTCATCTCTTTGCTCTGGGTGTCATAACAAAGTTTGGCATTGAGTTCTGCCGCTCAACACACAATGCCTCCACTGGGTTTGTTCTGCCTAGCCTGCTGTGTGGGATACACTGTGACACTCATCAAAAGAAATAAAAATTTACCACTGTCCATTTTCTGATAAATCCAACACTGGGAAAAGGTACTGTGCGGCAGCATTACTACTGAAGAAGCTAAGCTGATCATCTACCTCCAGCAGCGGCAACACCCTCGGCCCTGAAGACAGGTCTGCCATGCAGACAACAACTCAATACCTTTAACCATACTGCTCATGCAATTATAAATTTATGACAATATAATAATTTAAATATCATTAATTTACTAAAAAATATGTGAAATATTGTAGGGTTATTAATAAATGTTAAACATGCAACAGTTTATATGCTTTATCTATATGTTATTACTTTGTACAGTTTTTTTTATATACACAACAGAAAAATTATTTATTACTTTATAATTTTTAAAACATTAACTTATTTAATTATTACAACATTAACTTATCATTAACACAATAAAATATTTCCTCGACTATAATTATTACACACGTGAGAAGGAAAACTCGTTGAAAGAAGCAAAAAAATCGATGAGTAAACATTAAGATGATGAAATAGTTCATACATATATTAGCATGCCATATTAGACGATAAGTTTCTTTAATAGAGGATTATACAAAATGAAATAAATAGTATTTTTTATTTATAAAGCCGTATTAATGGCTATTATTTAAATTCTATACTACCTTCAAAGGTTGCTTTGTGTAGCTCGATTTTCTTGCTACCTAATTTAGCTGCGATAAGCAACTTTAAAGTGGCAGTGTTGTTTTCGTTGGTATAAATCTTCATTTTCACTTTCTTCAAATGTATTTGAATTTATAAATTAGTTTTATGATACATAACCTATGTGCCGATTCCAATTGGACACAGAGTTGGCACTTACAAAGTTACACGGTGACATTTACAGTGACATTGACAGTAGTGATGTTTACCTGTTCTGTTCTGTTCTTTCTAATATGGCGTTCCGAGCGTGCCAGTTGAGCACAAAATCACTTCGCCAGTGTCACGTTGAATGGAGAACTCAGAAAGAGGTTGTACGGTAAAAAAAGAGAAATAATATTACACAACAGAAAAATGCATGTTTTTAAGAGTGGTCCAGTTAAAATACTGCCTTCATATGTTTACCTTCCAGTTGCCTTTGAAAGAAAAATTACGATTAATTTATACGAATCGATGACATTTATATTCGATTCAATATAAAAAATGTATTTTATTTCATGTATTTTATCGTAATATAATATTTATTTGTTACTGTATGAAATAGTCAGCTAAAAGTTGGTCAGTGTAGAATAATACTCACAATAAGATTTAAAAAATGTCACTATATCTTTGAGGACAATTTGAAATGAAATTTTCAAATAGTATTAAATCAATATTGCTTAACAAAAAGTATAATACAAATTAATTGCACAACTGCACTTTTTACTCTCTCAGTTTACTCCTAAAATGTGAGTTCAAAAACTTTCTCAAAATCCAAATGAATCTAATTTTTATTTATTTAAAAAATCATCTTACTTGCGCATTTTTTGATCAAAATTATAACCTTACCTTACCTTGAAGTTTAGAAAACCGTGTTTTTTTAGCTTCATCATGTATCCCGCATAGAAGGGTAGGCATAGGGAACCTGGGAATCTAGTGTTAAGATACTCCATTCAAATTTAGGTGCTTTCCGCCAAGTTCTGGAGGCATAGCGTGTTGAGTGACGGAACTCAACACCACCCTTTGCCTCGTCATCAGAGCGAGCAAAACGCAATAATTAATATTTGATTTCCTCAAGTAGGAATCGAACCCACAACCTTTCACGTCTATAATCGCACGCTCCTGCGCTGTAAGTAATGAACTCAAGTAGAACTATTTACCTAGTTAAACATTCAATATCGACACTTTCAACGAAATCGTCATTGCACTTTACAATTCTCGTAACAGAACTCAATTTATTGCATTGAACTGTCACGCCTAAAGGCCATAAGCAAGAAACATCCACTTGACGTGCACTTGACAGTTGACGATACAGTTGACAGTCTTATCAGTTATCACTGTTGTGTAAATTGTAAGCTTATTTGAAACAAAAGCTCGGATCACCATAAGAAAAGAACTGAACTAAAAAAGTCTACTACTTATATTTTATTCTATTTTATATTTATTTACTTTTCTTCATGACTATAACGCAATAAGTAAACAACAATTATTATCGCTACTTAATAGATAAATTATGAATGTATCTATTTAATATATACAAATTATATGGCAAACATACATGCATATAGCATAGCATAGTACATGTACATTTATTTATTGCGTTTTCATGTTTCCATAAAAATGTACCATAAAAATTACAAAGTGGTAAAATCATCGTTTGACGGTATTATATCGGAACTTCCCTTTATAAGAATAGATAATTTTGAAGTAAAACAATTTAAACCTGAAGCAATAAAGGCATATTTTTTGAGTCACTATCATACAGATCACACAGTTGGCTTAAAGGCTATTGATTTTTTTAAATGTTTATCATCGACTAACTCAAATATTTATTGCACAGAATTAACTGCTACTTTTATAGACAATGACTTAGGTTATGATAAAAGCATTATGAAATTCATTAAGCCATTAAAAATGGGTAAGTTATTTTTTTACTTCTTTTAACACACTGTTTTCGGCTTATAACAGGGGCTGAAAACCTAGATTTAAGACACTATAGATCATATCCCAACCACTATTCAATTCTTGGGACATTGCCCAGTTGAAATGTGGCCAGTGGCAGAATAACAGTTCCACAAATTGTCTTGTAAAGAGGAAATGAAAGATAATTCACCCTTCAGGCCCTCTATTTCTATGCCTTTGTTTGCCACAATGATTAAATTTGTTAATGTACATTTAAGACCTACATTTGGGTCACAAGTCCCAGGCACTGTTGCAATCCTCATCATGCAACTTAATGAGCACCCATGGCAGGATTCATACAAAGCTTAACAGTTTTTTCGCCTGTTTAAAATATTAGAGACCGTCGTGGCACAGTGGAATGAGCGAGCGACGTTCGTAGGTTTATGTGCACTCTTTGAATCAGGAATGAATTATTTGATATTTCCATTTCCTCGGTCTGGTAAAAAGACAAACCGTTGTGTTAAGTTCCGTCACTCAACACGCGATGCCTCCTGAAGTCACACACTAGATTCCCTTTTTCTTTATTGCTATATGAGCGATCTCGCTCAACGGCCGCAAGCCTAGGTTATGTACAGCAGACGGCACCCTCGCCGCCGACGACATCCTCTCAAGGAAACCACGTAACGCTTGCGATTTCTTAGAGATAAAGCATTTTCTTCCCTACCCAACCGGTGTCGCTGTAAAGGCCAGTAGGGCTAACAGCATTAAACTCAAAAAATCAATATAAATACATTGAGTATCAGTATCATCGTAGTTTATCCTTATCTTTTTAATATTATGTATATATTTTTGAACACTTTTTATGTATGTGTGTATAACTGTATATATGTGTAAGTATGTATTGTTTTTCAATATATGTATATATCTATGTGTAAAGTATATATACATTAAACACTTTTATGTAAGTTTATTTTTATATTATTGACTTATTTTATTATATACTAGCGGCCCGCTCGCGGTTACACCCGCGTGAACTATGTTATTATTAATTTCTGTCTCTATGACTACGTCCTAGTGACGCCTATGCAAAATTTGAGACTCCTAGCATTTGTAGTAACGAAGTTTCATACAAACTTTCGACCCCAAAAACAACCCCTTAGAAGTCGAATATCGCAAATTCCCGTCTTAGCGAGCACCTACGTCCTATAAGTAACTCCTATGCAAAATTTGAGATTCCTAGCACATGTAGTTTCTGAGATTTCGTGATGAGTGAGTGACCTTTCGATTTTATATATATAGATTATTTAATTATATTTCATAAAATTTGCACTGAGACGTTGTCCCCTTTCTCCTCATTACAATTTATCCGTAATGTTTCAAAGGTTGTCTGGTAGAGATTGCTTAAAGCAATAAGACCGCCTTTGCATACGTGTTTTTCTTTCAATTTTATTTGCGTTATTCTTTGTATATATTTATTTCATGTGTGCAATAAAGTATATTCTATTCTATATTCCATTCTATTGATTGTTTCAGGTTCAACAACGTTGACCATACAACTAGACGACACCACAGTGTACCTGACGGTCACTCTGATACCAGCGGGACACTGCGCCGGCTCCACTATGTTTTTATTCAAAACCATTGATAAAACAATCTTATATACTGGCGACTTCAGAATTAATATAAACGACTTACATAAATATAAAGCATTACATATAAAAGAGAAACCTATAAA
>JAEBDU010000103.1:818151-835023 GCA_016802625.1 Heliconius numata
ATCCACTTGTTTTGGATCTTTACACCTTTTTTATTTATTTAACATTTCCTTATCCTTGCGCTTTATAAAAAAAAACGCTCTAGAATACAGAAAAAAATAATTATACAGGTGTTTCGTTTAGTTGAAACTTTTACACTTGTACTGCACTTTTACACTTATTAAACTATTTTCACGCTTTATGCGATAACGTTTTGTTTCTACAGTTGTTAGTGAGCGGCGCGGACCAGTCGCCGGGGGTCGGTGAAGAGCGGTAGAACTTAGAAGACGTGCGATTAAATATAGGAAGGAGTTCGTTAGCTTCGTTTGATAGTGCCTGGAAATTTTATATTTTGTTAGTATTTTTTTTTACGTTGGGATATCGCATATCAATATAGCAAGGCAGAGAGAGTTAACGTAGTGTTAATACTTTGCTATTTTTCTTTTTCTTTCCAAATTTGAGATGTGCGTGTATGATTGACGTACCCAAAACACATATGTGTTTCTCGATAAGGTTTTTAAATTTGAGTGGGCTTGAACCCACAACCAATGCTTTTACACTCAGCAAACTTTATTAAGATTACTTTTAACCAACCATTTTTTGCCCTATAATAAAAAACAAAATATCTTAACCGTAATTTACCTTCAAATATATAACGGCGTCTGTGCCATAACCCTCGCAGGACATCAGCACGAGGTCACCATGGAAGTATCGCGCGTACAGCCGCGATATAGGCAGGCCGTAGCCGTATCCTGAAACAAATTGCTTAATATTTACAATAGATCCTTTTTAAAAAATGAGGTACACACTTTTCTTTCTCCTCTTTTCTACTCCTTTATTTAAGATATTACTATACCTATAAGTTAAGTATCGAGGAGAATGCTGCAAATACCATGGACAACAAAAAGGACCAATATATCAATCCTCAGCCAGCTGAAAATCCAAGTAAGATTATCCACTACCAACGAATACTCTCATACTTTCGCCACATAGCTCGAAGACACTGTTTCTACTGTTGTAGAAACTTGGTCAAGTGTGAGTCGAATTTGCCAGCCGAAAGTTCCGTATCAAATCATGATTGATGTTGATTGATTGATGATTTTAATTTTGTATGCACTAAATTTCTATGTTATAAACAACAAATATAACTTTGTAATGGGTTTTTACTTTTTATGATATATTATTATAAATCACCTATTTTCGGATATTTTTCTTCATTTGTACTGTAAGTTCTTATACTTCTCTAGATCAATGGGAAATATTTTTTGGTTTTAATTACGCTGCGTTCGTCATTATAGACAAACAAACCGGTTGAGCAAAATAAAAAAGTTTCATACAAAATCTTGTGACATCGAGAAAATTTGCCCATTTTCCCTATTAATAAATTGTAGTTAAAAAATAACTAAATATGCAAATGTACGGAAACCCTAAAATTAAAAGCATAAAACTCACCAGTAGTAACCGCGGATGAAAGAAGAATTGGAGTAGTGGAGCTCAATGAGAACTTATGACTCAGTAGCCAGAGCGATAGTACAGCAAACAAAAGGTCAAATATCGCTGCGTTCAAACATTAATACCTACCTTTCTAAAAACATATATATAACTCACCAGCCAATGGCACAGTGTGTGAATCAGACTTGGAGGGTCGCGGGGCGGTGCTGTACATGTACTTGAACAGCAGCTCGGACACGCTGCGCGCGATGCCGCCACCGCGGTCCGACATCTAACATTATAGACAAATTAAGCATTTTACATTTTGAAAGCCAGTCGTGGCGTATAGCCACAAGAATGTAAATGTAAGAGAGATAGCTTGTGGGTTCGATTTCCAATTGAGGAAATGAAAATTGAAATTTATATAAATTTATATTTCCATTTCATCGCTCTGGTTTCGAGGCAAAAGCGCGGCGTTGAGTTCTGCCACTCAGCACGTAATGCCTCCAAAATTTGGCGATGCGTTTGGAACGGAGTGTCTTTCACTAGATTCTTTCTATCTAACTTGTTGTGTGCGGGAGACAACGTGAAGCTGAAGCAAATTTTTTTCTACAATATTTGAACCCGCTACCACCTACCTTAACAGACACGTCCTCCCGTCCCCTCACGATGTTGACGAGTATGGGCGGCGGGCAGTTCTCGTGCGTCTCCATGACGGCGCGCATCGAGTTCTTAAACAGCTCGAAGAGCATGTGATAGAGGTGAGAGGGCACGTACACTATTGGCATCGGTTGGTTGCTTTGCACTGAAATGGATTATATTATATTTTAGAAAATATATAATTGTGTTGTGGGATTTCAAAACGCGTCCCTTGCTTACGGTCCAAGTGGTCTTACCGTTAAGCCATACGTTAACATCGAGCTACGTTGATTCTATAATATTCATTGGGTAATTTAAAATACACAAAATTATCATATTAAAATAGGTAGTAGGTAGGTAATAGGTAAAATAGATTGAAAAATAATAGGTAGTAGGTAAAATAGGTTGAAAAATAATAGGTAATATAGGTTGATAAAGTTGTCCAGTAGATTTGGCCGTGCGTTATCTTTTTTTATTTAGCTTCACAGACTACATAAGCGTTTTCCACTTTTCCTTAATTTTAACGGGACTTGAACCTACAACACACACACGTCATACTTAGACACTGTCCCATTACGTCACACTAACCTATATTCAACGTGAGACAAAGAAAGTCATAAACCATAATAGAGTCAACAAAATCGTGGCGAGCCTTTCGGAACGCTTCTAAACATTTCCATATTATTCACTCGCGCTCGAAAACAAAATAAATCAAAAGTAACAAAAATACCCTAAAAACCAAATCATGCAGTCCATCGCTTGCTACCTACCTCCATCCTGCAGCAGTTCCAGTTCAGGCGAGGCGAGGTAGTAGCGGTCGCACATAAAGCGCGCGTTCTCGTAGGCGTCGCGCACGACGGCCGCCACGTCGCAGGCGGGGTCGATGGAGCCCACGTGGCGGCCGCCGCGTCCCATGCCGTTCACGGACGCCTGGCGCCCGCCCAGCTGCTCACCGAACAGCAGAGCTGCAACAATGTATGGAACTCGAGTTAGCATTCGCGTAACTCATATATTATCAGCTTCTCGCTGTATCCCGCACACAGCAAGATAGGCAGAGGGAACATAGAAGAAACTCCATCCCCCACGCACCGCTGAATTCTGGAATCATTGCCTGATGATTGGCGGAACTCAACGCCGCGCTTTGCCTCGACACCAGAGCGAATAAATAAAAATATAAATGTAAACAAATATTTTATTACTTGATTTATTTAATGAAATATTATATAATATTTTATGACCTTACTTTCAGCCGAATTTTGTAGGCATTGCATGTTGAGTGGCGGGACTCAAACTCAACTTTTGAATTTTCGACATTCTAACTCGCAATTCTCTACATTAAAAAAAGGTATACCAAAACTCACTGTGCTGATTAATAAGCATCCTAATAGATATCCTACTCATATAGAAGCGATCCAAGAAGTATTGTATAGAATTCTCAATGCCAGGTTCCACTTCATGGGACTCCTTCAATTCGAGGACACCTTGCGCCATTGTCTGTACTACGTCTGCGTGCCTGTTTCTTATGTGGACGAGACGTTCGCAAAATCTGGAGTTAAGTAAAATTAAATGTTAATTAAATGGAAAACAGGTCTTATATAAAAATATATATTTGTTTAAAAAGCTATAAATAATAATAATTTAAGCCAGCGCAGTGGCCAGGCGCAGCGTATGACTGTGAACGCGACAACTGGGGGTCCGCGTTGTTCTGGTAACAAGACAAAGTGCGGCGTTGAGTTCTGCCAATCAACACGCAATTTATCGATACATTTTAGCGGAGCGCGGGGAACACAAGGTTCCCTCTGCCTGCCCTACTATATGCGGAATACAGCGTGAAGCTATATAAAAATTCGTACACAATTCAACTACACTTACTGCGTCAAAACCGGCTGTTCTGGTTCCCTCTTCTCGAATTCAATGATCTCTTCGAAAGAACGCTCGTACCACTGATTAACAAGGCCCACGGACGGCATCCGCAGCAGATTCTCTGGTAACAATGCTATTTCTTTCATTATATTGGCTAACCTGCAATGAGAGAAAAAGATAGATATAGATTATTCTTCATTAAAATAGATGTAATTTAAACTAACACAAATACGTCACACGTTAAGGAAAGAAGGAGTCGTCGAAGTGTGAAGTGCGAAAGTGGGGAAGGGAAGTGTCTTACTGAGAAATTCTTTTGGGGTACACAGTATAGGTTAAATAATTATAATAACTAACTGCCGTTTTTAATTAATACTTTATAATTGCATCTAATTGCGTCACACTAGGTAGAGGAGCCTCACAAGTGGACGACGTGTAAGACGTGGTTTATGGGTGGCCTCTCTCCGCTACACTTATAATCAAGAATAATGTAAAATTTCTCTGAATGATTTCTTGGAACAAAATACATATTTAACACGTAATATTTTTAAATCAACATCGATTCATTGGCTTAGGTTACTATAAATAGTCCTGTGGTTTGATAATTAATAGCTAATTAAATAAAATTGTGGGTAAAAGAAGAACGCTATGGCAAAATTGTTCGTTGACAGGCAGCCATATTTGCAATTAAATTGTATAAAATAGCCCCCTAAGCCTACACCTGTGGTCGCGAGTCCCAGGCACTACTCCAAACTCTACAGCAACTAGTATACTTTATAATTGTTAAAAGTTAATTTAAAAAAATAAATTATACGATCTTTAGTTTTGTTCACATCATTCAATACAGAAGACAACATGATGATGATTGGTATGATGATGATGGTGGACCGAGTGGTAGCGGTGCATTTGTTTACAAAGCAATCAGCAACCAGTATTTTTCCGTTTTAAAGTAAATTCGGTATGTACATATATTATTTTTTATTAATGAACTTTGACTATGCCAAAGCCTTATGAAAATTGTTAAGCAGAATATGGTAACAACAAAAGTTGTAGCAGTATAGAAGTTTAGCGGTGGCGGTGGTTAGAGTGCTTGGATGTTTTATGCCTGGAATTATAAATAATTTTGTAGCTTTTGAAATTTTAGACTTTAGTTGAGGAAAGTTGAACAAATGAGCGTGTTACGTTCGGCTTTAAAATGTTTAATTGTGTTGTTCTTTATTACTTTAAGTTTTATAAGTTCAGGGCTGACTATAAAAGATACTCATAGCTAAGAACTCAACTCGAGCTCGTGAATTTATTTCATTTCTTCGCTTTGTTAAGAAATGAACGCATTGAGAAATTATAAAAAATAGGGCAGAAAGTGGAGAACAAAGTAACTTAACACTAGGTTCTCTCTGACTAAGCTGCTGCATGCCAAATACAGCGTGAAGCTGAAAAAAAAACATAATTGAAGTAAAAATAACTAATATTTTTACTAACCTTACTGGTAACTCCTTCCTTAAAAATAAGTAGGATTTTTTTTCACACGCATTCAACCCTGAAAAGAGGAGGCTAATATTAAAAAAGTTAAAAACATTTGTTATTAATTAAAATGACATATCTGACATAGTTTTAGAGAATCTCTTGTATTACTTTTAAAAAATCCACAGAAAAGATGGGTTAATATAAACGATATAAGTGTACATAACTGGAAAGCGGTTTTATTTTTACTTTGCTTACTCCATGAGCTCCATGAGGATGGGAGAGAAAATCCACTCTATTGCGTTCTTTAATATTCACGGAAAGAAAGTTGCAAAGAAAAAGTTACGCAATAGGAGAGTGCAAAATGATATTTGCGATCACCGCTCCATAAAAGTATTACAAGAACAACAATTCTAAAAGGCTATCAATTTTAATAATGCTCAATTACTTAATAATTTTCAATCATTTTATTGCCGGGTGTTCGATAGGAACCAATTACTTAAATTCAAGTATTAGACTGCTACTTTAGACAGAGGAGTATTGTGAAAACTTTACATAACTATGAACTACTTTTGAAGTTGGTAAAATGGAGAGAGAACTCACAAATGCGCACACGTGTTTGTTGTCTATGTTGGGACCTAAATTACAAAAATATGAAAAAAAATCCAATAAGACTAGGATTCCGACATACGCGATACCCCGACACCGAGGAATCGGAAGGAGATCAATTTCAAAGGGGCCTATTTGCACTCTACTTCTCATTATCGAGACATTGGATTTTGGAGGCATTGTATGTCAAGTGGCGGAACTCAATACCGCGCATTCTCTTGTTACCAGAACGAGGAAATGAAAATAATTCACTACCCTGAGTGACAATCGAACCCACAACCGTCGCATTACCACGATAGTATCTATAATTAAATTAAAAACTAAGCTTCCATTCTGACGTGTCCCACTTAGATCCTAGTATTACATTTCATGTGAAATGACGTCATTGCGGGCACTCCACCATGTGATACTGACACTGTAATATGAAACTGTAAATATTTATACTAGGTACCTACGTCACGTAATGCCCTTGTCCTAGCTTATTTTATATTTTGTTGTTCGGAACATTACGTTTTAAAAACAAATAAAATGATGAACAGAATGCAGTTTGTGGCAATGCGCTGTTCGATGCACCGATGCAGGTAAAGCAATTAGCTTGATCGGCGCGAGTTTGGCAGATATAGCGGCTGTCACACATAAACGATAGCTATCGGGAAACAAGTTTTATGCATTTCTTTAATCGTAGTATTCTTCCAGCCAATGTTGCAGTGTCTAAGTATTGGCGCCCCTTTCGCCCCACCTTAACCAAGTAAGGTGCTATATTTTACCATTACAATTGATTTAAAAAGGAGAAAAGAGGAGACTCTAAAATAGAGTGACGTTTGTGAGTTCTAAGTTTTTTGTCCACCCCGCAAAATCTTAAAGTTGCGACAAAATAAAAACAAATGTTATAAAACATATTTGTTATATAGAAAATAAGTTTAAATTTAGAGGCACCCCTAACAGTAAGGTCTCAGTCAAATCACGCGTAAAGTAAACTAATTTGGCCCTAACATTAATCCTACTTAATAATAGATATAATCCTTGAAATAACTTTTGTATTGTCCTTTTCACAAATACAAGACTTCCAATGTACCTATACTTATATACTACGTACCTAAGTCTACCTAAATCTTATACGAGTTTTATACTCGTAGGCGATTTTCCAAATCGATGGTTTAGAAAATGGACGTCTTTAACTGATTCTATTTATATTAATAAAGTGTTTTGTGGGGTGTCAAATTGAATGCGAACTTTCCAATTCTTAGGGGTAATATGATAAGACGCGTTTTTGTACGTAAAACCATGTACCCACATAACATGTATAATACAGCGAACAATGAAATATTAAATATTCATTTCGTCGAGTGGGCATCGAACCCACGACCTATCGCATTTACAGTCATACGCTTGTGGGCCTGCGCCACATACAGTATATGTAGTGTGCTTTGCATTTTCTTTAAAAGATCAATGTACTTTAAATTTAATATTTACAAACAAGTTTGTCATTGACCAAAAATCCCGTACAAAACACTTGGTCGATTCCAATTTAAATGGTTTTTATGCAAGCCACGTGACGCGGCGAAGGACTCCCATAAAAAGCAATTCCATTTTTCATTTCATATCTATCTGTAAACGACAAGGACAGGAACTTTAAGGACGGGTTGTGGGTTCGATTCACACTCGAGGAAATGAAATATTAATAATTTAATATTTTCATTTCTTCTCTCTAGGTTACGCTTTAGGGAAAGCTCCATCACGCTGGAACCCCCTTAAGAAAACTCTACTAGTTTTTTGCTTATTTTTTATTTTACCTACGAACCGATACTAATGATTGTAGTAAAGTATTTTTTGTAGTTCCAATTTAACCCATATAGACCCGCCGTGCCCAAATGGGTACACCTACAATAGTACCCTTGTTTTTTTTATATTTTTATTTTTATGCAGTTTATGTCTAGAATTGTAAAGATAAGTAGTATATCCTTATGTTGTAGCCGTAAAATCCAATTAAAAATTTTTTACAATCGTTCATTTCGTGCCTTTTGTAAAGCTGTTTCACGAAATCTGTGAAGGCAAAATGTAAGTATATTTATTTTTAAATTTTTCTTCTAAATACATTTGTTTTGGTACAAAACATACTTAACTACTTAGTATTCTATGTAATATAATTACATTTGACTAGAAAAGAAGAGTCGTAATAGGACAAATTCAACTTTTACGATGCTGTCCCTAATTGGGGCCAATGGGCACATAAGAGGTACATTTTTATGTTTTTATATACATATCCATCCAAAGTTCATAATGACTCTTAGAATATTTAGCGGTCGCAATGAACATAAGTAAATCTAATTTTGAGCAACCCCGTTGGTGTAAAAGTGATCCAACTACGACTAATATACAAGGTCGTCTTGAGAAATTTAAGAATTGTTAAAAGATGAAACTCAGCAGTAAAGGATATGAAAAGAAAAATCGAGCCGATTTTGATTACTGCTTTTACCAAGTTAACTAAATTTTATTAGTGCGAAGGTTTTACAGTGTGGTATGGGAGGGGTTGATCAGGCTGATCAATCTTTTTACCTATATAGCAATGCTGTACGTGGCAAAAAATGGTGGTGGGTTTTATCCACACATACATAGGATCTTGCTGTTGCAAATTCGCGGCACCTGCACTTGCTAACTAATATAAACAGGATAGATTAGCTTGATTTTTTCGTTACATCGCTCGTCACGATTTAAGAGACGAAAACATCAACGTATTTATGTGACCAGCAGCTTCTGCAGTACCAAGTCTGCATCACCACGGGGTAGACCACTACTCCCAAAAATTTTGCTAGCAACTGAGACGTGCAATGTGCCATAAAAAAAAACGCGTTGATAGTGTAAAAAGTGTTATAAAACATTTCGTGTCGCAAAAATAGTTTCGAAAATTTAGATACTACATGTGCCCATTGGCCCCATTTAAGGACGGCATTTTTTTTATATTTAAATAAAAAAAAATATTATTTTTTTTACGTTTTTTATTTTCTTACATCGATATCTATCAATTATTACCTAAAAAACCTTTTATTTACTGCTAGTTTGGCTATGGGTCTAAATGGGTTAATTAATATTTACGCAGCAAATTTCATTAATATTGTTCCAAACCAGAAGAAGATAAATAATATTCCATTAAAAACTTTTAAATACACTCTATATTGGTTAGTTTATTGTAATGACGAAAACGTTTTCTTTTTATCTTATATTGTTCAAGAAATATCAAAAAAAAAATAACGCAGCTATGGAAAATAAACATTCTGCTAGGAAACTACAAACAGTACCGTTATACGTAGTGAAGTTTATTATTTTATAGCACCTATAATTACGCAGCAAACATAATAAATATAATATATGTTTGATACGTGGTTGGAATAAAAACTAAAACTAAAATTACTCGTATAAAACTATTTTTTTTATTTTTAAAAAATGAGTCATCAAATAGTGTTGTAATTTACAAGAACATCTATTTTTCTTTAAAGAGTGAATGGACTAGTGACGAGACATGTGGACTTTGGACCCATTCAGTTGAGACGCGTCGGTACAAACAAATACGTCCTTGGCAACCAGACGAAAACACTTGTATAATATCATATGAGATCTATTTCAGCAAGCTTCCGTGGCAAACATGTTGACAAATTAAGCTTATATTTCTAAGATTAAGATTAAGATTTTAATATGATTTGCGGGATAATAATAAAAAAATATGATCTTTTGTAATATATTTTTTTTCATCTTTAATTGTAAAAAATTAAAAAGCTATAAGTCTAAAATTACATCATTGCTGCCATTTTATGGACTATATAATGAACTCATTGTGGCGCGTTGGCTTACAGCGTTTAACGTGGCGCTGACGCGATGGTTGCTAGTTCGATTCTACTTGGGAGAATAAAATATTATAATTTCTCTACTCTAGTAAGACAACATACGGCGAGTTCCGCCACTCAACACGCACTAAGTCAAAGTCGGGTGGAAAGCGGGGGATGAAATATTTTACCACTTTATAGGCATTGCGCCAAAAACAAAACAGTGTAAGAGAAGAATGACCTTAGCGATTATAAAAAATATTTATTTTTTTATTTATTTATAAAATAACATAAAAACTCTATGCAGTATATAAAAAAACAAGTTATCAATAAACAGTAAAGTGGTATCAATATGTCGGAACAGACGACTCTTATTGTGACGGTCGCTTTACATTATCTATATAATTTCATATAAGTAACCTACACAATGACACTAGGAGGTCATTTTATATGTACATACTTACTACTTCGAATTCATTACTATTTTTATTATACATAAAAGTCAGTTTAAGGAAATTTAAAATTTAATTTTGTTTGTTTAATACTTAAAATATCATTGCATTGTTTGAGTTTTAAATCCGTACGATTAATCTTTAATCATTATTTTTATAATTATCAATTATAATTGCAAATTCAAAAACACTATTTGAATATGTAAAATTAAAAAATACATCAAATAATATGATTTTAACATTTACATTGAAAATAACAAATACCGAGTTTGTTAAGTGTGTTTGCTTCTCATCAGGACTGCCTTCCGAGATGGTACACAGGTAGCGACATATTCATTAAACGATACAAAACGTGCTTTAAAAAGTCTATCTAAATACTATATCTTTTGTAAGTGTGAAATAATACTTTTAACAATTGTCTTCTTAAGGAAATAATATTTTGAATTAGCAAAGCCTATATACAGAGCTACCATCAGACGTTCAAATTAAATTTACACTTCTATTTCGTCTTCACGTAGTGTTTGTTTACGTACAAAAAGAGGGTGTGATTATAACGCAGCTGTAGGTACGTATATCAAAGATTTTTATATAAGTATTTAAAGTTTTTCAGCAGTACGGTAGATTTCTATGAGGGGAATACGATGAAAGATATTTTTTGCCATTTAAGGCAATAATTTTTTATGTTTTAAGCACAAATTTATAGTTTTTAGATTTTTTCGTGAACAAATACTACCTGTATATGCTAAGTAAATTTCATAATTCTAGGTCGACAGGAAGTATCCTGTTAATAATTCAGCAATATTTTCACAAAAATGAGACTTTTGTGAAATAAGTAGGTATAATATAAATATTTGAAACAATATGTTTTCAAGTGTTCAAACGCAAATATGACGGATGTGGAACGACCGGACGCTTCACTCACATCCAACTGCAATTACATTAATTGAAACTCTCATTATATCTAATTATATTTTTTTAGCCTCACGCTCTATTCTGCATCTTACATCATTAAGCAATTGTACGAATACGAAACGAGTTGTCGTTATGGAGACATCAATATATTATATTCCACAGCCGAATCAGGAGGCTCTAGCGGCAACAGTTTTTGTGCAAAAAATAAAGAACGGTATATCTGAACAGTTAACACTAGGTTATCTCGACCTATCCCGCAATATGTACTATGTATAATGTGGCGAATACAGAAATACCACCGGATGCTTTATTCATACCTAACTGTTTATATTAAACGCAATATCATTAATTAACATACAACACAAACAAAATTAATATCAATATGGTAGGTACAAATACAAATGTAGAGACATTTGTTTATTTACTTTATCTAAGTAAATACTCAAATGCCGACGGAGCGCTGGCAGTTTTATAAAAAAAACAAGTTGGATTTTTAAAACGCCTTCTTTATTGGACAACTAGTTAAGCTAGACTAACTTAAACTATACTTAATTCCACTTGGCTCTACAAATTGACACAATAATAACCGGTAACAAACGTGCCCTATCTTCAGGTGACTACGTGTGAACAGCCATAGTATGCAGTGGTTTTGGTGGTCAGGGATTCGCGTTGCATGACTAAATTATTAATGGCTTCCGTAAATATATCTATATTTACCTGTAGAAGGTTATAATGATTTACTTAATGTATGGAGTACAATTTGACAAAAAAAAATTTAAAGTAATCTACTAATAGGTATTCACTTATTTATCCAAATTATATAAGAAAACAATAGGGTACTTAACCCTCCGTTCCCTGCATTAAACAATTCGATAAAAACGAATAAATATAAAAATAAAGATTAAACATAAAGATAAAAATATTTAAAAGACCGCTGGTGTAAATCAAACATGTTTACGATAAAGCTGTTATCATTCAATAACAATGATTTACGTCACAAATATAACATATCATTCGATATAACCTTGTATCAAATAATGATATGTAATAAATGATACATTGTGTCTGGCCGTTTACGGTCAAGACTGTGGGTTTGGTTCCCAATTGGGGCATTTAATTATTTTCATTTCCTAGCTATGGTAACAAGAGCAAGCGCAGTGTGAGATTCCGCCACTCAACATTTAATGTCTCGAAAATCGGCCGGAAAGTGGCTAACAGAGTGTCTTAACACTAGGTTCTCTCTGCACACAGAGAGAAAGGAACGTCAGACGCTACGACAGTGGAAGACGCAGCTACAAATACTCACATTATAATAATTTTAAAATATCTTAATTTCCGACAAATTAAAAGAAATGAAGAACTGTAAATTTAAAGTATAGACGTCCTTTAAGCGTCCTCGGTTATAGTTCTTGCCATTAAGCAAACGATCTGTTAGTTTTATCACGTGAAGTGTTTGTACCAAAACAAGTTGTGGTTACGACGATATTAATGTATTTCTTAAATTAATTTCAATAAAAAAATATATAAATAAGGCTGTTGCTGAATAATAAGGCGATTTTCAGCATAGTGTGTCTGTAACGGATGTGGGTTATATCCTGGCACGGGGACAGGAATTATATTTATTTTTTGGCTCTGGTTAGAGAGACAAATTGCGGCGTTGAGTTCCACAACTCTACATACGTCTTAAATATTATCCTGCTCATGGGAAACGCTGTCTCAACATAGTAACTGTAGTTATTACGACGTTAAAATTTTAAATGATCACATTCAGTAGGTACTTATATTCAATTAAAAAGCATAATTAACGAAGGTCATTTTCTGCAAAACCTGTATAAACAAAACAAAAGCGATTGACAAACGTACTTAATTATAAATTTGATACTTCCTACAAAAAATATGACTATATTTTCATTAAATATGAAAAAGTTCTAGGCCATTGTGTCGCAGTGGGGCAGCGTCTTGAATCTCACATAGCAGGGTAGGCAGAGGGATCTCTGCCTGATATCTCAAAAACCCTTAAAAATATTATTTAATATATAAGGGTGAAGTTACATTTATTTGTACAAACTTACTCGTAGATATTTTACATGTAGGTGCATCACTCCATATGACTGTAATAAAATAGTCCAGGGTCACCTTTACCGCGGGTACTTTAGATAAGAAGGCCTACTCTACACTTAATAATTCAAAAGTTAAAACTTAACAATAGGCTGTGTAGGCATTGCCTACACTCCACCTAGTAAATGATAAGAAAATGAATAAAATTTTATATGGCACATTATATTCTTATTCATTCACGAGATAAATGGTCTTGACAAACATACAACAATGCGATCTTATAAGAATTCCGTAATTTTTTTCTTTGTGAGGTACGGAATCCTGAAAAGAAATTAAATATCCGCGGTTTAATCAGAAAAACTATAAATTATCTACTTACAGTGTAAATACGTCATTGTTGCCCCAAATGAGCCTAATTAAAAAAACAGGTGATTATGTTATGTACAAACATTTAAACATTCTCGTATAGCTAAAACGACGTAACCGAAAGGCAAGCATTACATAAACATTTAGGCCAAGGTCAGTCCAGTCAAGTCAGTCCTCTGAGTTCTCACTTGATACTAATATATTGGTTTTTGTTTCAATTTATCACTTTTCCCCGCATAGCAGGGTAAACGGAGAGAAAATAATGTCAATACACTTTTTTCTTCTCCCCACTTTCCGAACGAATTAGAATTAATTCGTATTGGGTGGCGGAATCCAACACCAGATGAGATGAGAACACCATTATCTCCAACCAGAGTGGACAAATGAATGTTGGGATTGAACCCATAACCATAGTGTTTACAGTCAACAGTGCTTCTGTGTGCCTCAATGGCCTGGTGGATGGATGTTGTAAATAATTTATATGTTTATCTTCATTCATTTCCCGTATAAGTATTACGAGGAAAAGAACTTAATGTTAAGGCAGGTAAGTATTCATTCCCCTGAATAAGGAATGAACCTATATCTATAGCGTCAAAAAGCGCCAGCTGCAACTTGATGGCATCATCGTTAATTACATGAATATATTTAATTGCATTACATATTTATTACTTTACTATTTACAAACACTATATACATGATAATGGCGCCTACTTCACATGATAATCACGTTTCACTACAAATAATTATGTTACAAAAACCTTATTAAGATCAACATTTTAAGTAAAAAAAAAACAAATGACGCTTAAATGAACTTTGTACCTACAATGTTGACACAGGATCTGTAAACGCGATGGTTGTGGGTTTGATTCCTAGTTTTCATTTAATCAATTTGATATAAAAGCTAAGTCCAACGTTGGGTCCCACTATTCAACACGCAATGTCTCGAAAAATAGGTGGAAAATGAAAGGCTCCCCCCTCTGCTTATCCTGCTCGCTATCCCAGTTGTCCTGTCAAGTACATCAGATTTATGATATAAATAATATAGTATCGTCATCAGATCCGGGACACGTGTGAAAGTGTTTAAGCAAATTAGATGATGAGAAGTAGGTTAGTAGTTTTATGTACATTGAACCATTGATTGATATAAAAGTTGATGAAATTGATAAAATTAAGATCTTTTTGCCTCCACATTGTTTATTATGTGCAAATAATTGATTATATTAGTACTTATTAAAAATAATGTTTTCTTAAATTTTCCTATTGACAAAAAAGTAAATAAATAAATTTACAATTAACACATTATATTATGTTGTAAGAAAAATATCGTTTCATATACGTCAAGTGCAAAATCCAGTCCTAACGAGAGTTTTCTTACGAAACCTCCATCGAATGTACTAATAAATAAAAATAAATCCGGTATATGAAAAAGAAAAAAAAGTACGAAAGTATAATATAATTAACACGTTTTGGACATTTTGTACTTAATTTTAATAATAAACAAGACGAAAAAAAATAAAAAACGTATATTAAAGGCAAACAGTTCTAGTGTGAGTAGTTGATTATCTATATATATAAAAGGACTTGTCCTCACTGACTGAGGTAAGACGCGCGCACAGCCGTAACCGCTGATGGTAGAAACGTGAAATTTGGACAGATGTTTACTTTCGTAATCTGGACATCCACTAAGAAGGGATTTTGAAAAATTTTAACCCTAAAGGGGTGAAATAGGGGTTGAAAGTTTGTATGGAAAAAAATTGAAATCAGCACCGATTTTTATAAAATTTGAAATTTAGATTTTTAAAAGTATTTAATTGAACACGTGTTTCATAGTTTTCTATAATTCTCCCCTTAAGGGTGCAAATAAGGGGTTGAAAGTTTGTATGGAAAAATCTTTAAATGGCCACTGAATTTTATAAAATTTGAAACTTAGATTCTTAAAAGTATTTAATTGAACACATGTTTCATGGTTTTCTAGAATTCTCCCCCTAAGGGTGCAAATAAGGGGTTGAAAGTTTGTATGGAAAAGTCTTTAAATCTCCACCGATTTTTATAAAATTTGAAATTGAGACTCTTAAAAATATATCATTAAACATGTGTTTCGTGGTTTATTATAACTTACCCCCTAAGGGTGCAAATAAAGGTTTGAACGTTTGTATGGAAAAACTTTAAGTCGTCATCGATTTTTATAAAATTAAAAATTTAGACAAAAATATTTCATTGAACACGTGTTTCATGGTTTATTAGGATTAGTAAATACGCAGGCGAAGCTGCGCGCGTCCGCTAGTCTCTTATAATCCAACAAAATTGTGGATTCAAATACAACTTAAAGGAAAATATTTTACCCGTCTTTTGAATTGCGTGCAACACCTCCAAAATAGACGAAAAGTGGTGAACCTCCGTTCATAAATTTCCACTACATAAATTTAAAGAGGGCAGTGGCCCTTGTGCGGCACAAGCGTGCAACTGTAAACGCGACAGTTGTGGGTTCGATTCTGAGCCGAGAACGAGGAACAAGGCCAAGGGCGGCGTTGATTTGAGTTCCGCCACAAGACATGCAATGCATCAAGAATTCGATGGAAAATGAGGAACGCAAGTGTCCCAATGGGGGACGGAGAATCTTAACACTAGAGTACCCTGCTTTGTGCAGGATCCAGCGTGAATCGTACTAATTCATTACTATTTCCCCACACTGCATAAGCAAAGCGCGATATTAATTCCGCTACTCATGGATAAATTCGGGATAGACGAAAAATAACTAACAAAAAGAGTAACTAGGTTTTTTATATAAAAAAAGGCATTAAAAGGGGACACTATACTAAAATGGCCTACGTGTTTCGTGTATTGTATGCGTTCGCCTCACGTGACGGCCGGCACACGTTTGCTCCTTGAATCTTGACTCACAGCTTGTTCGGTTTCGCAAGCTTTGTTTACTAATTCGGAGTAGGTATCGCATATTATTGCCAGTTTTCGTTTAATTTATGCAATAAGGAAAATCACTCTATAAAACGTTAAATTTTCGAATGCTTGCAATAAACCTGGTTAAAATATGGATCTTGCTTATATTTGCGGCTATCAGCTAAGATAGCATCTGGTTGAAAACGTGAAGGTTTTCAGTTTGATATAAATTAGCGGGAGTGAGATGTCAATAAAAATATATTATTTACAGATAAGTGACATTATCGCCACTTCATTGGAGGCCTAATCGTAATTATGTAATGCATATCAACCACGCATTATCAGACACCTTGACTAAAGATATATTTTTATCTACAAATATACACAATAAATA